>JALIZH010019503.1:30000-58690 GCA_030522465.1 Rhipicephalus appendiculatus | reverse complement strand
CTTCGCTGCACATATAACACGAATGGAACTAGCTACCCGCAGCCGTCGTCAATATTCTTGATCACTTCCTTTTGTATCATTCTTCTCGGTCATCTCGAACGCCCGTTTCCAACCCATTTCCTTTTACATGTATCTCGATGTCCGCCATATTAAGAGCACAGCTATTAAGCCCCAGTTAGTGCATTTAGCACAATCATCGTTGACGGAACCGAGCGAGCGATCGGCTCGAGACATATCTGCATGCGCGAAAAAATCTATAGACTCTGGGAAGACTGAAAGAGAGCGAACACAGAGCGAAGCGAATAAGACAGTGGCGGCGAACACAGCGAGAGGAGGAAAAGCGGAGCAAGGTACACGGAACGCATGAGGAGGAAAGCGGAGAGCGAGAGGGTAGCTACCGAGGCATCTCAGCGCTGCACGGGCGGATGTCTTTCTGAAGTGAATAACATTTGACGCCAGAGTTGTGCGTCGTCATCTATTTGCCAATGACTCCATCGGAAATTTTGCACTGTGCGTATCTGCCACTCGGACAAAGTGCAAGCCTTGTCCAAGCCAGTGATACTGCTCACAGCGTTCACTTACACACACACAAAAAAAGATCAACGAGTATATCTATACCTTCTGCAAACAGACGATGCAGCCAGTGGAAGTGTAGCGCTGGTGCTGCTAACTACCTGAGTCGGCGCATAGAGGCTCAACCACGCCGACGCCACACTCCAAAACAAAGCGCCACCGCCGAGTGGGTCCTGCGTTGGTGCCGCCAAAACAGAAAGTTGTCCTCACCTCCGAGGGTTTCATGCATCTCGCTGTGTTTCTGTTCTTGTTTTGTTTTTGTTTTTTTGCGCCGTATATCGCAAAATCCAAACCCGTGAATAGCGCCGCGAGAATTTTGCAGTGCGAAGTGTCGCAATCGTCAGCGTATTTTATTTGTTTGTTATGCGCATATTTCGATCGACTGTGTATAAACGCGTGAAATTTATGTAAAATGATGCCAAGGTTCTGGAGACCCTACTTAAAGCAAATAGTGGTGTTACAATAAATTATAGCATCCCCAGGATTTCGGGACGTGTACATGTCGGGCCATCTCTCGGCGTTAGCCGGGCGCCCAGCCGTAATGAATGGGAAGCACATAAAGAAAACCATATCTCACGAACAAAGTCTGATATTGAAAACGACTCTCGGTTTCAGATACTAGGGAACCACTAGCATATTTTAGGTGTATATGTCTAATAACGTGCCACAAAGCGTCTACCTTCCCAGGCTATTTGAAGATTTACCATACAGCCTATGAGAGCTGCCTCATTTCAGACCCATTTTGGCCTCTTTCAACTTCAATTGCAAAACTCAGAGAAGATGTTTCAACAACGATTCCCAGTTTCAGATTGGCTGAGAAGCGCTCTTTCAATTAATATGCTGCTTTATTGTGTAGCTAAAGCCACGTAACTTCCACCGTCGTTTTTGTCGGCCTTATTCTTGTTGCTTCCAAAGCCCACATCGGCTCCTACATTGTATTGCGCTGTGTCGGAACAGCTCGCGGTGCTGACAAAGTTTTTGAATACAGTGCTCGGGAGCGTGTGCGAGAGAGCGATACGAAAAGGGTGCCTCAATGATTCCGCCTCGCCACTGGTGCGGGCAGGGATGGCAACCAAAGACAATCTTTTATCCCAAGATTGACCCCCGAAAATACGCTAGATTGCAACAAAAATACCTAGATTGAATTTAAAATTGGGGGACCCTTAAGCTTCGCCTTTAAGAGTTGAACGCGATAGCGATATCCTTCCCTAGTGCGCACTTCAATCACTTAGTGCATACTGTGTAATTGGTAGCATGCTTTAAACCCCGAGCAATTATGCGCGGGAAATGCGGGAAATGTTTTCGAACTTGCTATGCACCCACTACATGGTCTTAAGGGAATACGCGCAGTAACGTGTGTGCCTTTTGTAATGGGTGGACGGCTTTGAACCACAATGCAGTTTAGATATTCCCATCTTCTGACGCCCGATGGCAATGTACGCTTGTACCACGCAATATTACTGCGATATTACATCTTGTATTGTGACGTATGTATACAGGACGCGTGTGTTTGTGAAGCAAGAGTTATTTTCACTGCATTTCCAAGCAGAGGAAGTTATTTTATATCTGTAATAAATACCATGAAAAAACAAATAAGCGTGGCTGTGTGGTAGAACACCTGCTTGCCGCGCAGACGGCCTGCGTTCGATCCTCATTCGGACCCGGAAATTTTTATTATTTATTTTATTTGCATCTTTCTCGATTTTTCAGTCACGGACAAGATGTTGATTTTTCGTTTACAACCAACGACGCCGACACCGACGCCGGCATTTATGCGAAACGAGCTCTTTAACACTATCGCGTTAAAATGTCGTTTTTCAGGCTAATTGACATTCAACTAGGTATAAAGCTAGTTCACTGTCTGCCCCAATTTTTCCGAATCTTATTGAGGTAAAAAGAAACATATTAACAGCCACTGAAAGTCTTTTTTCTTCATTTTCTGCGGAGTAATTGCACTAAGGCACTTGCTGATGGCGCGATTTGCTTCAGAGACAGACAGATTTGTCAAGTTCACTATGCCCCCCTCATTGAAGGGATAGATGTAATCGTTCGACTCAAGTGCAAGTCTTGTAGCGCCTTTCTTGTGCTTGCAGGCTCGGAGGTGCGCAGCGATCTATTTCTAATTTACGCATTTGCTATCAGCATCGCATGATTGGCAGTTGATGTAGGGGGTCCTTTTTTACTGGCTGAGAGCCATCATGTGTTTTTTTTTTTTGTAACTGAAAACACACGAGCCTGCAGTCTTTTCCGTCACGACGATTTCATAATAGTGGGTCCATACCAATTAACTCACCCTACTGTCAGTCCTACTTTAGTCTCTTTCTATCAAGCTAGACCAGAAGTTATTAGACGTGGAGACGTTGCATGTTGAAGGCACGCGGCGAGCGTGGATTTGGCGCGTTTTCATGAGCGTTACAAGATAAAATGTATCTTTGTTTCACAGAGAAGTAATCACACAGGGCGCTTATGATGATACGCGCGTGAGTGCTAGACACTTACAACGACAAGGTTCCATTCCATCCCAGTATTATGCATATTAATCTCGCTTTCACTCGTCCCAGCAGAACACCAAATCTCTTTTGAATGAAAACCAGCCAATAGCGAAAATTACCGTTCTTTATGGCCTTTCTAGTGGAAAAAGCATGATTACTCAGTAACACCTGTCATTAGGCTGCGCAATATAGCTTTTCCAGAGCCTTTGAAAAATCCCTAGATTCAACAAAAAGACGCCAAATCCCTGGAAGAGGCAGTAAATCCCTAGATCTAGGGATAAATCCCTGGGGTTGGCATCACTGGGTGCGGGCAGCGCGCGCACAATTTTCGTTTCGGTAGTGACATCTGGTGGCAGCTTTCTCAACTACCTGAATGTCCCCAATTGCTGGTCATGTGTATTTTGCAGCAATTAATTGCACTTAATACGCTGATACTTACTTAGTTATTGTACAGTCATGATTTATCTATACATAAAACGAGTTCAATGACCCATTCAAATCCGCCTTTTGCATGCCTCTACAGTAGAGTGCCTCGATGCGCTCGTTCGACTCCGCTCCGTTCAGGGTGGAGACAAGCGCGTCGTCTGCTACAGCGGTCGCCATTACTGATCCCAATCGTCAATGCGCGCACTGCCAGCGCGCGTATTCGCAGCCTTTTGCTCACGAGTAAAGACACTTGGGACTGGACTTGCCTTCGCAAACGCATAATCATTCACGGATGTTGCTAGTTATAGGTTTGTAGGCACGTATCGCAGCAAGTAATCGAATGTTTCGCGCCTAAAGGTGTTGCAGGACGTAATGACCCGGCACCGCTGGCGCGGCCGCTGGCTGCGGCTGAGTGGTGCACAGCTGCTTTGGATCACTGGGAGCTGGAGGCATCACTATTCACTTTTATACTTTGCGGGTGTATATGTTCGTTTATTTATTTCTTTATTTATTTTTACACCGCATACACACAGCATTTCCCAACATGCATCAGCAGTGATAAATTTGCTGTCGTGAGAACCTTAAGGTTTAAATTACTCGCTGTTTAGCTAAATCTTAAAGCGAATAGAATTCGCGCCGGTTCCGAGGCTGCTGTTTTATGTGACCGATTGCCGGATATATTCGTCCTTGTGTCCTCCTATTGAATGCCTTTTTGAAATACGGCTGTATTTCCCATTTCGAGAAAATACCAGCGAAAATGCGGTAAGCATCACAATGTCGTTTAGCGATCGCAGCGGAAACGACTCTACTCTTTGATGCTTCAGTGTTTAGGAGCGAAGCTCCTTAGGCTCTCACGATGTCCGTTGTCAACGTCGGACCGAAACACAGCTGTTACATATACCGTACAAAGAGCGTTCATAGCGCGCATATGATTTTAAAATAGACCGTACTCTGTCCATCCGTCCGTCCATATATCCGTCCGGGCGTCCATCCGTGCATCTGTCCGTCCGTGCGTGCGTCCATCCGTCCGTACGTCCGTGTATCTATCCGTGCGTCCACCCTCCGTACGTCCGTGGATCCGTCTGTCCATCTGTGCGTGCGTCTGTCCATATCTGTCCGTCCTTTATACTAGTCGGCGACTTCAATGTAGACAATATGGACCTTTGGACCTAGCTTCGCTCCGTCATCAGCATTCACTTCGTGGATCTGCAGCCATTTTTTTCATCGCCGCAAATTGCGCGTTGGAATTAATGACCGTGTATGGTACACAAAAAGCGTTCCTTCAGGGAGGTAATTCTGGAAAATTATTCCACCGGATAACGAAAAAAATAATTTTTTTTCTATTTGTCGTTCTTGTTCCGCAAGAAAACACAACTCGGAGTGAATAGTTGCAGTTCATTACAGACGCGACAATATTCATAATCACACGTTCATGCATCAAAAAAAAAGAAGAAGAAGGAGATGCCCATGACAGCGAAAGTACGATTTCCAAGCACACCCCGAAAACAACGCCAAATTTATGAGAACGGTTCTGAACGTTCGAGGCACCAACACGCAGTCAAAACCACACACATAACTTGTAATGGCGTTGCTAGTAATATACACGCCGTTTTAAAAATCATCCCAGAAGTACCCGACGTGCTTGCGATACTCACGCTGCATAGACGAGAGGCACTCGTCGGCTGCCACTTGTCACGCTTTATTATCATTGTCCATAAAAGTATTCTTTTAGGATCCCTTGGGAAAGAAAACATCTTCCATCCATTCCTAGAATGGTTCGTGCACTGTGGCACGCAACATCCAGTCATCTTGCGGGACTCACGACGAATCAGACGGACGACAAGGCGGCAGGCGCCGCGTGCACGCTTAAAAAGAGCGCGGCGTGGGCTAAAACATGGCGGACGCGTGAGGCGAGGCGGCGTCGACCCTTTCAAAGAATGGCCACACTTTAAGCGGGGGCGCGCGCATCGAGGCACTCTACTCTACAGTGCATGCGCGGTTCTGTGGGGGAGACTCCGGGAAACGATCTGTGGGGCGCCGTCGCAGACGCCTCCTCTCTTCTCGCCGCGGCATTGGTGGTGAGAGTAGCGTTGGCACGTGCGGGCGGCCCAACAAATACATTTATCTGTATATATCCTCGGACCGTAAGATAGACGCGGTTAAGGAAGAAATCATGGAATTAAACACTAGAACTGAAAAATTAAGTGGCTATCTCGCGGTAATACAGGAAATGAACAAGCGAATTGAGAACCTGGAACATATCGTGCACGAGCAAGCAGAAAAACTTGCAGATTATGAAAACCGCAGTCGACGCAATAATCTTCTGGTTTTTGGTGTTCCCGAAAGCAAGGGAGCTTCAGCTGTTGATTTGAAGAAAGTTGTGATAGACAACATCTTTAAAGAAACCCTTGGTGTAGAAATCCAAACGATTGAAAGAATCCATCGACTTGGTAAGGAGAAACCAGGAAAAGATAGGCCCATAATTATGAAGTTCTTCGATTACCGCGAGAAAGAAAGTGTCCTTCAAAACTGCAAAAAACTGAAAGGGACAGCTATAACCATTAGCCACGACTACGCTCGAGAGACGGTTGAAATAAGGCGCAAGCTATGGAAAAGTGCAGCTTCAGATAGGGCGAATGGTGCTCAGGTTAAATTGGTGCATGATAAGATTAAAATAAATGGTGATATATACGGATGGGATGTCACTCGAGAGGAACGATACCTGTGTCGAACTCGTGTAGATAAACAGAAACAGAGGAATGCTCTTGAGGCTGCCGATGCAGTCATGCGCAGTACAAGAGAAGAGAGCACGTCACCTAACGCGCTAGGAACGCCATTCTCGTCGCCACAGTCATAGCTCCGGCTTCTTTCATTTAATGCTCGAAGTATAGTTAATAAAGCAACTGAATTGGAATACATTTTGCTGTCGCGAAGTCCTCATGTGGTGACCATAACTGAAACGCGGCTACACAATTCTGTCCCTGATAACTGTATTGTGCCAGAAGGCTACAAAATGTTCAGATGCGATAGGGACTCGCGAGGGGGGTGGGGTTTCCATCATAGTCAAAAACTCTGTTGTGGCCTCGCAAGTTCAGAGCAATGTACCAGAAACGGTGTGGTGTAGAATAAGCCTTTATAATACAGTGTACCTTATTGGTGTCGTGTATAGACCACCCGCCACAGCACCAGAGTATCTAGATGAATTGAATAGCTTTCTTTGTGCCCATGTAAATGGGAACACCAGGCTAATTTTGACTGGAGACTTTAATCTACCTCGTATTAACTGGGACGCTTTTTTGCCTGGTCAGGTCGAGATTGATAGTGGTGAAAAGCTGTTGGAAATTATGTTCGCTCATAACTTAACACAAATAGTGAGCGAATATACTAGGATGACAGCCCAGGCCATGACGCTTAGACTCCTGCAGACTGATTCATATCCAAATCTCGCCTTATTTCACAAAATTTACCCGGATACTTACACTAGAAGCTCATGTCCCCTTTGTGGGGAAGTAGCTAACTTAGAGCATATGCTCTGGCGATGCCCCTCGTTACAGGGCAGTGAACAAGCCGACCCAGCCAAGTGGAGCTCCGCCATCAGAAGCCCCAACAAGGGGGATCAGCTTTGGGCAGTCCAGAGAGCCCACGATGCGGCGGTCAGGCTAAGCCTGCCCGTCCCAACGTGGGAGAAGCCCACTGCGCGCTAGTCGCGTCTCTCAGGGCTATATTTAATAAAGTTCCACCATCCATCCATCTTCGTCTCGGTCGGTATTGGATCTGGTGTTCCTTTCAAACAAAATGTGCAATTATGAGATATGTGTTGACGAGGGTGTTTCTGATCATAGATTGGTTTCTGTTACTATTCCACTGAGTGTTTTACGAGCTAGAACCTATAAGACTGTACAAGTAAGGGATTACGCGAACGCAGATGACACTTCCATCCTTGACATGTTGGGGTATTCATTCAGTCAATTTCAACACGTATCCGAGCACGAAACAGTTGAGGAATTGTGGCAGCGTTTCAAAGCTATTATTAAACATTGCATCGACAAGTTCATTCCCAGTAGAGCGAAGAAGATTAAAAAGCGCAACCCGTGGATAACGCGAAACATTATTCATAAGAAGCGGAAGCTAAAAAGGCTGCGTAGAAGAAGAAACTATGACTCCGAGGAAATAGCACGTGTACGAAGGGAACTGAAGAAGGACTTGATAGAATCTAAGCGCGTTTTTTTTTGGTCACAAGTTGAGTACTTTCATTAAACATTCGCCCAGCAAGTTTTGGCTTTATATGTCTGATAGGCGTGATAAAATTGAGGAGCTGAAACGTGGAAATGAAATCGTGACGCAGAATGTTGATATTGCAGATAGTCTTAATATTTTCTTTCAGTCAGTTTTTACAAGACGCCGATGTCACACTGAAACAGAGGATGCTATACATTACTTATCTGAACCGATGGGAGATATTATTATTAGCCGAGAAGGATTATTAAAAAGCCTGTTGTCTCTTGATTCTAAAAAAGCATGTGGACCTGATGAAATACCCACCCCTTTCTTGCAGCGTTACGCAGAATGGATTTCTTACTACTTGCAAGTTATTTTTCAAAAGTCCCTTTGTACTAGTTCAGTGCCATGTGACTGGCGCACAGCTGTAGTTGTCCCTGTGTTTAAGAGCGGTGATCGGTTATCCGCTAATAATTACCGTCCCGTTTCGCTTACGTCAATTTGCTGCAAAATATTAGAACATGTCATAGTCAAGCATGTCGTCACATTCCTGGAAAATAAAAATTACTTTTATCCTTATCAGCATGGCTTCAGGAGTAAAGTCTCAGCTACAACACAGCTTATTGAAACGGTGCATGACTTTGCGTCAGCTTTAGATATGCATGAAAAAATTGATGTCATCTGCATAGATTTCGCTAAGGCCTTTGATAAGGTGCCTCACGACAGATTACTGTATAAACTTCGCTGTGCTGGACTCAGTCAAATTCTGCTTAGTTGGATTAAAGCGTACTTAAATGACAGAAAGCAATTCGTGAAAATTGAAAACTCTATGTCTAGTTCGTTAGAAGTGTTTTCAGGAGTACCACAGGGCTCGGTTCTTGGGCCCTTGTTATTTTTGATATATGTCAACGATATTGCAGATATAGCGAAACCTCCTGTAAAGCTCAAACTGTTTGCTGATGATTGTTTAATTTACGCGCGAGTGATTCATAGGAACGACCAGTTGAACATTGCCCAATGCCTGCAGGAATTACACTTATGGTGTGAAGCTTCGGGAATGGAAATCAATTATTCAAAGTCAACTGTTACACATATTTCTAGGAAAAAATCCATAATTCCATTCGAATATTGTATCGGGACTCATACCTTGTTGACAGTGAATGCGTTTAAGTACCTAGGTCTCACAATTACGCATAATCTAAAGTGGCATACGCATATTGATAACGTTTGCTCGAGGGCTTCACAGAAGTTATATTTAATACGAAAAAAACTGCAGGGTGCAAGTATGGACGTAAAACTTCTTGCTTTTAAAACGTTTATACGACCGATACTTGAATATGCGAGTGTTGTGTGGAGTCCTCACCAGAAAGTGTTGGTAAATAAACTAGAACGAATACAACGGCTTGCGGCTCGCTTCATATGTTCAAAATATAAGAAGAATGACTCAGTCACAGAAATGCTACAATTCTGTGATTTGGAGACTCTGCACAAACGCAGACTTCAAAATAGATTAAAGTTTCTTTTTCAATTAATGGAAGGTGAGATTAAAATTAACAGAAACGACTACTTGCAACAACCTGGGAAACGAAGCGAGAGGGCAAACCATTCACGAGTGCTGCAATCTTACTTCGCGCGAACGAAGATGTATCGTTATTCTTTCTTCCCTGATGTAATCGAGGAATGGAATGGGTTGCCATGTAATGTAGTCAATGCAGATGATATTAATAAATTTATGCACTTACTTGGTGTACATTTATGTGACTTAATGTAAAGATTCATGCGATCGGAGTAGAAATGTATGTTTTCGTTTGGATGTTAGAGAGCTTTTTTTTTTGTATAATTGTATGCTTAAGTTATTATTGTAAGATGTATAATTTATGTGCCTACTTCATTTGTACAGTGTCGTACCTCCCTGTAATGACCCCCCAATAGAGGGTTAACAGTATTTCTAAATAAATAAATAATAAATAAATATACGTGGTTCTGTTAGCGCGATGCCGGCAACTAGTGCCGCTTATGGATGCACTTCGGTGCATCCATAAGCGGCACTAGTTGTGTGTGTGTGCTAACTAAATGTTATACGCGAAAAACATGTCACGTTTCCTGCAGGGCGCGGCAAAATTGTGCGCTTTGTGTGTGTATCGTCGCACAGCAGTTAATTTCAGTAGCAACGAAGCTTGCGCTGCGGCTTTCTTTGTACGATATATTAAATGCGAATGCATTTCATAGTCGGGCTATGTCAGGCATCCGGCGTTGGCGTTGTGCGGCGTTGGCGTTGTCCGCGGAGGAGGAGGAGGAGGATAGGTTGAGGAGGTGTGCGCGCCGACAGGTGTTAGATGTGAAGCATCTTATGGCGAAGCTTAATCCGGTGGTGGTGGTGTACGGCGTGACCGCCCTTACTGCGCATGCGCAAACCCTTTCAAAAAAATAAAAATAGAAAAACCTCCTCTCTCCCTCTCCTAGGCATCCCCTCCCCGCGGCAACCACACCCTCACTGCGCATGCGCCTCCCCTCCTCTCTCCCCTGCTACGCTCCCCCCCTCTCTCCTCTAGGCATCCCTGCCCGCGCCGTCCACACTCCCACTGCGCATGCGCGTCCCACCTCTCTTCTCCTCTCCTACGCTCCCCCCCCTCTCTTCTCTAGGCATCTCTGCCCGCAGCGTCCACACTCCCACTGCGCATGCGCGCCCCCCCTCTCTCTCTCTCCTACGCTCCCCCTCTCCCTCTCTCCCTCTCTCGCCTCGCGACGCCGACACAGGCAGCGTCTGCTAGCGAGTTTCTTGGTTGAAAAAACCGACTGCTCGCGCTGCACAACCGTTCACTGGCCACCCCGTATATATGGCAATGAATCTTGACCTCCAAGGTGGTGCCGGTGGGAGATTTCTCCTGTGCGTTGTTGAACAATAAAAATTCGCAGCGTGCGCGTTAACTAAAAGCGGTCTGCGGCGGAGCTATATATGAAAAAAAATTTTTAAAAATAAATAAAAAAATTTAAAAAAAACAAGAAAAAGCAAAAAAAAAAGGCGCTGCGCCGTGCTCCCGACCGGGCTGCAGAAATTAGGCGCCTTTTCCTTCTTCGAACCACAACCACCATATATAAATGGAGTGAAGCGCGCGCGAAATGCATTCGCATTTCCTCACGATTCCCTTCGGGGAGGTGGGGCTTTTTTTTTGCATTTGTTTTGGAATGACGACAACAGCAAAGTATGGTTAATTGCGCCTTGGTTCACTTCGGTCTCGACGTAACTACGCTGTTTTGTTTACTTTCGCGTCTTCTATATATCAGAAAACAGTCGCCGTAAATTGTCCGCTAGAACATAATGAATGCGAAAGGGTGCAGTTTCGTCGGTCATTCACCGATGTTCAGCGGTTCAATTATGTTTCAAAGCACATTCTCTGTTCGGTGAAAAAGAAAAAAAATGCGCGTGCGTTGGCTGTTGACGTGACTGTCGCGCACCGATTCATAAATCTTGCGAAGTTTCAACGTGCGTGCTTTTTTCTGGTCACCGTAGTGCGATCGATGTTCACAGATTTTGCAGATTCGCCAATTTCGGATATTACGACACTGGAAAGTACATAGCTCTCGACAGGTTCAGACTACCGCATTCGATCGGCGCCAGCTGTTCTGGTGTGCTAAAATCATGTAACGCATGGGTCGTACGATCACGTCCCCTCAATGTCAATGTGCAGGCCAGCAAACACTGTGGCACATAGACGCGAGGTACGCACGCCATACACTTCGAAGCATGCCATTCAGTAAAATCAATGCCCCGCGCTCCCGTAGTAAAACGTTGGTGCAACTACGACACGAAACGGCCATAGCAGAGGCCCAGTAGTTGATATGATTAGTATGAATGCCACAACAAACAAAAATGATATTCACCCGACTGGGCAGAGACAGTGGCATGCCACTACGTCACCTGTGGTCTTCCTCACGACTGCATGCACAATGTAGTAGCCAATCTTCATTGACGGGAGGCAAACGCTTCTCGCAAGTCCGCAGGTGGACGTGGCAGTCAACTCATTAAACATGAAGTTGCGCACGTACCCCTCATCGCAGAATTTCTGCCCTTTTGTTGTCTGCCGGGAGCACCGCGAACCACTTGCCGCCATGAAAGCATTCAACTGCTTATTGCTCGGCATTTTCATTGATAATGGCCTTTTCTTCGGTCCGTTGGCCACAGGAAAGAAGCCGCCGGGTATGTAAATACCCCCAGGTGGCTCCATGCCACAACACAACACTCAGACGGGGCTATCGGCACATGTGCCGCTGCCAAGCTTTGTGCTATGCAGCAGCAGTGGCGGTGGTGGCAGAGGCAGCAGACGCGCCGCGACGCCCCACGGCTTGTTTCTTGAAGTGTCCGCGAGAGGGCGCCACACAGACATGCAAAAGACGGATTACAAGCGATAGTTATCTGCTGGCTGCAAGTATTCCTGGAAAAGAAAAAAAAATTTCGAAGTTTCTGCTTATACGCCCCACGTTAAACACCAGGGCTGGGCAAAGATACTTTGAAATTGTATCGCGATACGATACAAGATACTTGGGGAAGAAGTATTTGAGATACAGATACAAGATACTTCCGGAAAAAGCGTATCCGATACGATACTTGCCAATTGTATCTTAAGATACTTCGATACATTTGCAAATTATATATGGGTCATTCCATGCCAACTGTCCCAGAGGTGGCGCTCGACCATCGCAGATTTTGCCGATAAAATTTACACCTGTTTCGTATACCCCATGTAGTACTCTGGCGAAACATTTTTGCTCGAAAAAATGTTTCAACACCGTGGCGCCCCCTCAAAGTTCGCTTGCTTCTGCTAAACTGTGCATAACAGAGAAATTTATATAAAATCTATATTTCTATGTAGAGCTTCGAAATGACGATTGAGCTAATACGGAGGTTTTGTTTAGTTGTGCTACTTAACCATTCCGAAATGTTTGTTTTTCCCTGCTAGGTAGGCCTTTTCAAAAACAACGAAGATCTTCAAAGTTCGCCATTTTTTGTTATGCTATCTGGAACTCTGTCTAAGCATTCTTAATGATATTGTAGTAGGGAGACCACGTGCTTTGCGGCGAAGTGGCAACAAAAGGAATGCAGAGCACGTTCTGAGGACCAACTTCCAAAATTATTTTCTTTCTTAAAACAAAAAATGATTTGATCAGACTTCCTTCATTACTTAGCCATAAAGCGGTCTATCAAACGCCGCATCAAGAGTATTTTCACTTGGACCGCATAAGTACGACAAATACGGTCAAATATGGGACAAATCGCATATTTTTTTCCGATTTCACAATTTTTTTTCGGGAAGATTTGAAGTCTAATTCACATCTAAACATTTTTGTACAAAAATACACTTTCCTGAAAACCACAATATTATTGTGGTTTTCAGGAAAAACCACAATAATATTGTGGTTTTTGGCTACGTCGGAGCGGCCTGGCTCTGGCTACGTCGGAGCGGCCTGGCTCGTCGATGCTGGAATTTCACTTGGAAGCTTGCCAAATATAATTCCGGCGGCCGACACTGGTTATGACGTAGTGGTCGCAGGTCTCGGACGCGCTGTAGTCTGGCTTGCAATGCTGCTGATGACGATGGCTCTGGTTGAAGGCGCTGACTGTATTGTGGTCGCACGTTTGCGCTGGCCACAGGATGCGAGCGATGTCGGTCACGTCTGCACCCTGCACCACGATTGTTACGCTTTTCCAAAGGCATCTCAACTTGTTGCCTCTCCCTCCGAACTCGTCGACGCCCGGTCGACCAGTGACGGATCCTGTGCAAACAACGACGTCGTTGTTGTTCACGTGGCCTTCAGTGGCAGTCTGAATGGGCTGGTTCTTGCCGTGCGCGGGCTCACACGCTTGGGGGCATGGCTGGCGGACATCGGCTTCTTCTATCTCTCTGACTTCTTTAAGCGACGTGTCGCTCAGCAGTGGGTGAGCGTCTGCGCAATCAGCCAATGATTGCGTTGAAAGCCGAGAACCATGCTTTGACACGGCCAGGACCTCTTCCCCAGAATTCGCAGACAGGTCAGGCTGCCGGTGTGGCTGCGCGTGAAGAGGGGCCGCTCCTCTGACTGTCGCTGTTGCGAAGAGGTCGCAGGGATGTGCTCATCCGATGGTGAGTTCAGGGATTGGTTCCCCAACGGCTGCAAACTAGGGGTGGTCTCGGCGTCTGTCACAGGAGCTGTGGTGTTGGCTACCACCGAGTCCGAGACAGGCGAGCTGCAGTGCACAGTTGCCGCCTCGAGGGGATGCCCCTCCCGAGCTCGATCCTCGGTTGCGGTCAGGTTAGACTGGGTGGTAGCAGCGAGGTGGTAGTCAGTCGGTCCAAAGGCAGCTATGAGTTTATTGCTCCACTCCGCCCAGGACTGCTGCCTCACGCCTTCGTACCTGTGCCACGCCGCGGCACCATTTCGAAGGCGGTGTATGGCCACACACCACTTCTGCTGGTCCGTCCAGCACTCACGAGCTCCGATAGCGTTCACGGTCGCCACCCAGTTTTCGGCGTCGTTCTCAAAGCCGTGGAACTCCGTTAACTCGCAGGCAGAGGGCGATGTTGGGATGGCCGGCGAAAATCTAGATAGTGTCAACGCGAAGCCGCCCAGTTGGTGCGAGAGCTGCGTGAGGCCCCACCGGAGCTCTCTGCGGTTCTCTGGTGAGCTGGACTCAAGGTCCCGTGAGGCGGCGGCATCTAACATGGCGTTGGCGGAGCTCAATGCCGGCAGGGCGGCAGGATACACCGCAGAGCTCGACGCTGTCAAGGCGTTAACCGTGGCGCGGAGTCGCTCGATGGTACGGGAAAGCGCGGAGGCGCTTTCGGGCGATCCGCACGCGGATCCAGTGGTGACGTTTGAGGGGTAGGAGTAGATCAGTGTACTCCCTGAGGCGCTACTCTTGTCCGAGGGAGCTTGGACAGCCCCGTGAGCGGCTCAGGTGTCAGTGGAGTACCGAGGGAGACGGTCTCACGACGGGAAACGCGAACGGCATTCCCGGGAAACGTCAGGCCGTGCACTGTCTTGGTGGTGTCGGGGTGCGCCAAGGAAGCCTGAACGGCGTCCCTTGGATGCTCACCCGTTAGGAGAGTGTTGGGCACGGGATCGGCGTCATGGGAAGCGTACTTGACGTTCCTAAACGACGGGAGCCCGTGTGCCTTCTCAGACGAAGGTGGTAGTAAGGTTCCCGTCAGGTCGTACCCTGGAACAACCGCAGAGGCATTGACGCCGTCCGCGGTTGATTCGATGGGCATGTCCAGCAGCGGTCGGGTCGTGGAGTCCATGATAGGGGAAGCGTGGACGGCGTTCCTGGATGGAGGGACCCGCGCTGCCGACGACCCGCGAGGACACGTACAGGTGGCTTCAGCGGTAAGGTTCAGTTGTCAGACTGCGCCATTGTGAGGAATCAGACAAGAGACAACGCCCTTGCTACGGTTGGTTGGTTGGTTGGTTCCTTATTGTTTTGGCGCAACCCACCTCGGGGGATAGGCCATGAAATCGGACGGTGTCTTGCTTAAAGGGGCCCTGCAACACTTTTCTAAGTAGCCATGGAATGGATTCACTAAAGGAGCTTATTGCCTCACGAATTCATTGCAGCAAAAATTTTTGGAATCCGTCCAGTACGAGTGGAGTTACAAAGATTTCTCGTACGCTGCAGTTGCATTCTCTCTTCTCCTGTCCCGTCAAAAGCGCTGGAAGCTAAGCAGGGAGGGATGGCACGGGGAAAGAAAATACGTCACGCGCTCCTCGTGATCTTGAGCGCTTTTTCTCTTTCTTTTTTTTTTTTTTTTGTTCGAATACGCTCATTTTCATTGTGATCGCGCGCGCACGCGTGGACAAGTCGCGGCCTCCCGCGGCGGCCTCTGTAACTACCGAGTGCGCCATGCTCAAATCAGCCAATGGCTGATACAAAAAAATCTCTCGTCGGTGACGAGTGATTTTTGGGTACGCAACGTCATTTGTCGAGAGAAGAGAAAGCAATTTCTGGCTGACTTTGAGAATTTATTGTGAATTCCACGCCACGTGCTGCGGTATAATATTTGGCTCGCGTGTTCTCGAGAGCCTGGACTACCGATCGGCAGCGTTTTCTGAGCATGCTCAAAAAGTGTTGCAGGGCCCCTTTAAGAAACTCATTCACGTTACTGGAGGAAAGGGTTGAAAATGAATTGCATTACAGAGTAGTATTATAAACTCTCAAGATTAAAAAAAAGAAAAAGCGAGAAAAAAAAACCTATAGAGAAGCAACAAAAAAATATATAAATATATAGTGATCTAACCTTAACATTCCATTCTTTTAGAGTCTCGTAAATAATTAGATACAGGCCGGCTGTTCTTTATCTGCCCTTCGTCTTCCTCTACCTCCCGCTAGCTGGCCTCGTGCTAGCCGAGCCCGAGCCCCGGGCCGCTCTTAGTCATCACAATATATATATATATATATATATATATATATATATATATATATATATATATATAAGGAAGCAGCAGGGCCATTTGTACAAAAGTGTTTACGTGAAAATTTCTTAACTGCAACCAACTTACTTTACTTTTAACGCATTACCTGTTTGTATCACAATATCTGTCTTTCTTGCGCAAGGTATATTAGTTTGATTCCGAAACAACTTATTGGGATTTGTTCGGCTGCTTAACATGACAGCCCTTTAACTGCTGCGCTGTTGGTGGTTTTTGCTTGAAACTTTTGTAATTGATGGGTGTCGCTGATCTACTTGGCGACCAGCTAATGCAGGGGTCTTGAACACGCGACCCGCCTCCTGTGGCCCGCGCATGACTGTCTTCTTCCCATACTTCTTCACCTTCTTAATTAGTGTATTCGTGAGCTACATGACTGGTCTCGAGCATTTTTTTCCGTGAGGCACCCCATGCGGTCACTATGAGTTGAAACATCACTGTGGGACGCAAGCTCTATATTTCAGAATCGGCGTCCAGGTTTTAGTCGATATGTGGTCGGTATCGATATGTTGTTGGAATCCTGATGTCAAATCCTCTTCGATCACCCATACATTAGATATGGGCATTGTCGCCTTTCAAATGGCAACAGTAGCCGAAATATTGTACAAACAACCCCCCCCCCCTTCTCTCGAGAGAGAGTCACAAAATTTAGCCCTCGCGGGACTATATTATGTGACTGTAGCCGGCTAGCTGATGTGAGTTTGAGACGCATGAGCTACTCGATTGCCATGTACTTGCAAGAACGTTATAAAGATACCTCCGCACGACGGCTAAAATACCGCTGTGCAGTCTTATTTTGTCCACAAGCATATTACCGTCGCATCAACCGACAGGTGTAGAGCAGCGACAACATTGGTAGTGATATTGTTTGTGACGGATGGCGTGAAGACGATCACTACAGAGTGAGTGCTCACAATTGACGGAGGACATAAATGTGCTATAATTTTTTATATATGCTTATCTGCTGGCGTAAAGCGTTTATATTCACTAACGTGCAATCTTTTACCATTTCTACTCCGAGTGAACTTGAGCCGCTCAGAAACGCCTCAGACTTATTGTAGCGGCACAGTGCGCTGGCAGTGTATCACTGCTGTTCAATATATTGCCACTTCTAGGCCTGCTTTCCTGAAGATTCGTAACAAGAACACTTTAGTGTGTCCTAAAAACGGAAAACGAATATATCTGAGTCAAATAGCTAGGCGATTCCATGTTCAACGACAAAAGGGAATAAGTATACATGGTGTTTCACGCAAGTATAACCAAATATAAAAAACCGGCAGATCCCATGCACTGTGGGAATCGATGTAATGCGAAGCAGCCAGCAAGAAGCAAATCACGCTGTACATAATACGCATGTCATTATTTACATGTTAGGACCTGCCATTTGTGTTCATCATACAGTCACGTCACGCAATACAAATTTTGGTATATATCAAGCTAGCGATTTGGACGCAAGCCTGAACAATGAGCGTGGCATGTAAATGGCATCGTAGATGACATGTATGCCAAGATTTTCTTGTTACCACCTGCCAAGTATGTTCGCTTAATTATTTACCTCGAATCGCAGCGAGACGCGAGACCAATTTGCCTCCGTTTCGCAAGCGTTTGTATTTTCACGCTTTGCGCATCGTGCAGAAGCCATCCGCGTTCCAGAGTTTAAATTGACGGACACTTTGGCAATTCCAAAGTGTGTTGCTCGAACGCTTGTGCCCACTGAGACGGGGTCGGTCAGAATGCAACGTGATGCGCGCGTCTCCCTCCTTGCATGATCAGAGACGCCGGAGGCAGCGACGCTACGTAAGCAAAGCGCGAGCGCTGTTGCGTCCAACGTGACCCGTGTCCGCGGCGGCCACCTGGCACCGTGCCAGGGCATGGCTGGAGGGACGGACGGACGACCGAACGGACGGACGTGAGCATTAGACATTAAAGGCTTTCGTCCTAAAAAATTTGGTGTATACCAAGCTAGCGAAACAGCCACGAGAGTGTCATGAGCGTGACATGCAAGTCATGTTACGCATGAAATGTCATGATTTCCATATTATCACTTGTCATTTATGCTCGTCATACAATCACGCCACTCAATACCAAATTTGGTGTATATCAAGCTAGCGAAACGGCCCCAAGAGTGTCACGAGCGTGGCATGCAAGCCATGTTGCACATGACATGTTATGATTTCCATATCACCACTTGGCATTTATGTTCGTCATACATTCACGTCACGCAATACCAAATTTCGTCTATATGAAGCTAGCGAAACGGCCATCAGCGCGCCATGAGCGTGGCATGTAAATCATGTGGTACATGACATGCAGGTCATGATTTTCATATTAGCACCTGTCATATATGTTGGTCATGCAGAAATGTGTCATCGTACCAATTTTTGGATTTATCAAGTTAAGAAAACGGTCTCAGGAGCACTATGGCCATGGCGTGTAAATCATACTTTTCATGACAAGTTATTCATGATTTTCATGATATGACGACTAAGTAATGTTCGTCATACAGTCATGTTATGCCCTACCAATTTTGGTATAAATCCCATTAACGATACGGCCAGGAGAGCACAATGTCGTAGGCGGCTAGATAGATAGATAGATACGCTCAAAGTCGCCGAAGTTCGCTAAGAAATGCTTCGCATTTAAAAAAATGTGCTTAACTGCCGCTGAATAAAATCAAAGATATACCGTGTGATATCAAATGCATCTCGTTATGGTATTTTTTATATTGAGCTGTAATTGGCTAATTAAATAAGTTCAATTGTGCCACATTTTAAATGCGAAGCATTTCTTAGCGAACTTCGGCGACTTTGAGCGTATCTATCTATCTATCTATCTATCTATCTAGCCGCCTACGACTTTGGGCTCTCCTGGCCATATCGTTCATGGGATTTATACCAAATTTGGTATGGCATAAGATGACTGTATGACTAACATGAATCACTGGTCATATCATGAAAATCATGACTAACTTGTCATGAAAAGTATGATTTACACGCCATGGCCATAGTGCTCCTGAGGCAGTTTCCATAATTTGATATATCCAAAAATTGGTACGATGCGACATTTCTGCGTGACGAACATAAATGACAGGTGGTAATATGAAAATCATGACCTGCATGTCATGTGCAACATGATTTACATGCCACGCTCATGGCGCGCTGACGGCCGTTTCGCTAGCTTGATACACACCAAATTTGGTATTGCGTGACGTGACTTTATGACGATCATGAATCCCAAGTGGTAATATGGAAATCATGACATGTCATGTGCAACATGACTTGCATGCCACGCTCATCACGCTCTCGGGGCCGTTTCGCTAGCATAATATACACCAAATTTGGTATTGAGGGACGTGACTGTATGACGAGCATAAATGACAAGTGGTAATATGGAAACCATGACATGTCATGTGAAACATGACTTGCATGCTACGCTCATGGCACTCCCGTGGCCGTTTCGCTAGCTTGATATACACCAAATTTGGTATTGCGTCACGTGACTGTATGACGAACATAAATGCCAAGTGGTCATATGGAAATCATGACATGTCATGAGTAACATGACTTGCATGCCACGCTCATGACACTCTCGTGGCTGTTACGCCAGCTTGATATACACGAAATTTTAAGGCGAAGGCCTTTAATGTCTCATGCTCACGTCCGCCCGTCTGGTCGCCCGTCCGTCCCACCAGCCGTGCCCTGGCACGGTGCCTAGTGGGCGCCGGGGCGCGCAAACGGACGCCGGTCGCGTTGGACTCTACAGCGCTCGCGCTTTGCTTACGTAGCGTCGCTGGGCCCAGCGTTTCTAATCATGCAAGGAAGGAGACGCGCGCATCACGTTCCATTCTTACCGACCCCGTCTCAGTGGGTACAGGCGTTCGAGGAACACACTTTGGAATTGACAAAGTGTCCGTCAATTTAAACGCTGGAACGCGGATGGCGTCTGCATGATGCGCAGAGCGCGAGAATACAAACGCATGCGAAACGGTGGCAGATTAGTCTCGCGTCTCGGTGCGATTCGAGGTAAGAAATTAAGCGAACATAAGTGGCAGGTGGTAACACGAAAATCTTGGCATGCATGTCATCTACAATGCCATTTACATGCCACGCTCATGGTGCGCTTGCGTCCAATTCGCTAGCTTGATATACACCAAAATTGGTATTGTGGGATGTGACGATATGTCGAACACAAGTGGCAGGTGGTAACATGAAAATCTTGGCATGCATGTCATCTACCATTTACATGCCACGCTCATGGTGCGCTTGCGTCCAGTTCGCTTGCTTGATATACACCAAAATTGGTATTGCGGGATGTGACTGTATAAAGAACACCAATGACAGGTCCTAACATGTAAATAATGACATGCATATTATATACAGCATGATTTACTCCCTGCTGGCTGCTTCGCATCATATCGATTCCCACAGTGCGTGGGATCTGCCGGTTTTTTAACATTCAATTTTTGGCCAACTGCGCTTCGACATATCGTAGAGCGCATTTAAGAACCAGCGATACTTTTTTTTTTTTGGCACCGTATACATGTTTCGTGGTGAATTTTTCTGGGCTTTGAAAAAAATCCCGCGAAATATGAAATAAAACCACGTTCGCAGACAGTTAAAAATAAAAATAAAGCAGACAACGTATTTCATCAGTAGGTTACAAAAGACATATTGCAATATACAGACTGCCAAAAACTACCCAGAAGCCCAGGTAATGTACGAGATGCAGACGGAGGACAGCACAGAAATCACTTGGGCTAACAGTCAAACTATCATTCAAAGAACTTCTCGAATAATTCAGCAGTACGAACAAAGACACAGTACGTCAAAATATTTCTTTTACGTAAATGCTTGTTCTATTGCATCTAACATCGTCACCGATAGTGCGCTGGTTGTTAGAACCTCCTTCGCATAAGTCAATCTCATTGTATGTAGCTCATGCTTACATCCATATGATCTTTCAAATCACTGATGTGCGAAAGCCGCGAGGCTTGAAGCAGCTCCATTCCTTCATTCTTGAGACTTAGCATGGAAGCACCACGCAAGACAAACTTCGATAACGAAACTATAGCGGCATCAGAATTTGAGTGAAAGATGACGCACGCATTAGAGTACGCAGCATAGTGCCCTGGTTACGAACTGTCACGATACCGACACAAATAAAAAGAAAGAAAACATCGATGAAACAAGAGGTAGGCCGTGCGTAGACGTTCGCGCGCTTATTTTTGTTGAGATCAATGGCGCGAGCGCCATCACGTGGCTCTGTTCCACCAATAGGAACACGTAAACGTCATCGTCTGTGCACGCTGGAACGCTCTGGCGGTAGTATACAAGAATGTCATTGTCGTTAGTTTTATGCAGGTGGCTTCTGGCAGCAATATCAGCTTCAGAACCGGAATTCAGGTCGATGCTTATTCTTTCGTACTATAGTGTTTCCACAGCAGTATCGTGTATCTTAAGATACAGGATACATTGTTAAATGTATCGGAAATACAGATACAGATACTCGTTTTGCGAGACGTATCGCGATACAGATGCAAGATACTCAAAGTGTATCTAAGATAGTATCGAAAATACATGTATCTTCGATACTGCCCAGCACTGTTAAACACAGTACCGCCTTCATCAAATCGATCATGTGTAGCAGAATATTTAACCTAGAAGTAATATACAGGAACTTCAGGAAATTCGAATGTTTCGTTTACTGTTGGCTCAATGTTTGCGGTCTCTTCCTCACCAATAGTGCACAAAAATGGCAAAGGTATGTCGCGTATCTAAACGAGGGCGCAATGTCGCAAAGGGTGAAGTGTTTGATCAAAACAGTGGGTTAGTAATAATGCAGTTATAATAAGAAATTAGTTATAGTTTCAACGTATTGGCATAAATGGCGATTTCTAAAATCCTATCTATATCCGCCCCATCATTGGCCAAAGACCCTTGATTGGCAGGTGCCAATATTTTAGGGCTCAACAGTGTTTTCAGGAGCCACCTATATACTTGAACACGTGACAATAAAAGTCACAGTTTTACTACAAGGCGAAGCAATGAATGCGATAGCAACAAATTGGAATGTCAAGCGACAAATGGCAAGCAGGTCGAAACGTGCAGCGCGCTGGTCATGCACACATGAGGCACGAAAACAACACGCACAGGACGAGAGAGAACTAACAACGTTCACAGCTCGACACTTAACGCGCTGCTCAAACACAAACGACGCACGAAACTTATTCACAGGTACAGACGAGTGCGAACTAACAAGTGTCACAGTTGTTACTTCGCTGTGTTTGAAAAGCGTGTTCTTTTCGCAAAGGGGGGACTGCCGCGAGCGAAGTGACCTTCGTGCGCTCGGTAACTACGACGCCATCGTTCCGGCGAAAGGCGAATTCTCCCCCCACCGTGAGATAAGCGCGCGCGCGAACGGGCGTCTACCCCCAACCGAGCAAAGTGCGTGACCGCATCCGCGCGGGCGTCGCGACGAGAGGGGCGCCGAGCCCCGCAAAGCGCGCCCTTTGCGCCATCTCGTTGGTAATGTTCAAAACCCGCTGAAAACATGGTGTATATAAATAGCTCGCCGTTTGAACGTTGAAGTACGTGCGCTTTCGTGGATCAGCGGTTAGCGCTGCAGAGCAAGAGGTCCCTCGTTCGATGCCGCGCGTCGGAAACATTTTAGATGCGAAGCATCTTATGCTCGGGGCTCCCGTGTCCCGCGTCCCGCGTCCCCCCGTCCCCCGTCCCGCGTCCGGCCACTTTCATGAAGTAGGGAAGCACCCATTATGCGAACCAGAACACTGTAGTAATATGAAGGCCGTCAACCCTAACACAGTCATCAGAGTCATGGCCGAGAGCACAGAGAGGCTGCTTAGCAATGGCTACGCAGGTGGTGCCTGTCGCCCAGGTTGACCCCATTCCTTGAGTCATGGCCGAGAGCACAGAGAGGCTGCTTAGCAATGACTAGGCAGGTGGTGTCTGTCGTCCAGGTTGACCCCATTCCTTAATCTTGCTTGCATGTGTTTGGAGGGGGCTTAGTCCTTCCCGCGTCCCACACCACCACAGCGCATGCGCGTCCCCTCCCCCCTCTCTCTCCTACGCTCACCCCATTTCTCTCCTCTAGGAATCCTCTACTCTACGGAGCGACCCCCCGCGTCCCACAGCGCATGCGCGTCCCCTCCCCTATGCTCTCCTACGCTCACCCCCATCATCTACTCTACGGAGCGGCGCCCACATCCCCACAGCGCATGCGCGTCCTCTCCCCCCTCTCTCCTCTAAGAATCCTCTACTCCACGGAGCGGCTCCCGCGTCCCACACCCCCACAGCGCATGCACGTCCCCTCCCCCCTCTCTCTCCTCTCCTACGGTCCTTTCCTCTAGGAATCCTCTACGGAGTGGCGGGCACGACAGGTGGTGTGACAGCTGCATACTCCGCTGGGGGGCGCCACGGTAGTTCCGCGGTATGAAAATGACGGAGCGCGCGCGCCTCATTCTCTCTCCTGTGAAGCGCCGCGATGAGCGCCCGGACCACTGCCGTGAAATGAGAGCGGTGACGTTCCTCCCGCTCAAGCTAATTATCTCCCCGCTGCTTCGCATCCACACATGGTTCCTTTGGCGGGAGTTGGGGAATTTTTTCGGAATTACTTTTCTTTGTGGCTTTTATAAATATATAGATACATATACATATACGGTACATGACGGCGGCAGCGCCGGTGATGGCGACGGCAACGGCGACGGCAAAAACCAGCCGAGAGTGTCCATATCATTGCTATCGCAATAATATGATAAGATCAGCAGGCGTGCTTCCCAAGCCGTACAACAATTTCACAGTGAAAATATCATGCGCGCTCTACCCTTATCGAAAGGTATTAGAGATGAATATGTGGGAAATGCGCCACATCATCTTGTGATTGCTGTACAAGGTAAGTGCAGTTCGTCAGGCTACGCTGTATTATTCTTGTTTCTCATTCCAGCTGCCGTATGCAAAGCACCACGGCCTTTATCATCATGCTTAAGAGGCCCCATTCACACTGTTTTCTACTACGACCCGAGGAGAAAGAAATGCGTGCGAGGGCGGCAGTGCACGTACCTGGGAAACAACTTTCCAACAATGGAGGAGTGTCAGGAAAAGTGCACGAAAAGTAAGTGCGCATGATTTGACAAGGGCCAGTGGTATCTTAGCTCCGTAAAAGAAATAAATCGTAGGAAGGCTCTGGCACCACACCCGCCGATGTCGGATGGCACGTAGTCTCAGCTTTAGATGCCTTCGTATATATCACGTCATAATGAGGCCATCGTAAGCCGTAAAAAATAAATCACTCCTAGAAGCGCGGACCTTTGACGCTGGTAAGGCTGCTAAATGCTCCGCACTCTAATTAAGCGAATCGTTCTATGTAGTGATGGAAAAAAGGATGTAATAGGTAGAGCAGGTCGCCACAGGCATGGCCAAAATCACATTATAGAGACTGATGGACCAGATTGTCGTGTATTGCGAAACATGGTGTCGCAACGACAATGTTTTCCAAACATCAGGTTATGTCTCTCATTATCTGAATCGTAAAAAAGGCGGCGGTGCCCTACTGCTGACTAGAAGTAACCTGCATTGCAAATTGTAGGAAGCTTTCACTCAAATTACTTCTGACTTCGAAATTCTGACTTCTGCATGGTCGCAACACTTTCGTCCTAGAGTATCGCCAACCTGGAGGAAACTTCGTTATTTTTTTTCTTGAGTACATGGTCGATGTGCTAACCTGGCTTAACGATTGCAATCGCAGCACAGTTTTGGATGGCGATGTGAATAGTAAGATGCTGCATGACGGCCCACATTGCATACACGTTGCATACATGCTGTTGGCACCAAGACTGTTATCACTTGGGCAGTTTTCTGCCTGCTACCCGACGTGATTAAAGCCCCTTCAATGTGGCAGAGGTGCTGAATACGTTGCTCCTTCCCTACTGTCTAGATTTGTGTATATCGAAACAGAACTAAATCCACAAGCTGCCAAGAAACGGTAAATTGAAGCGAGACATCGAGCACTCTTCGTCTTTTCACAGGTCGATATTTCCGCCCAATGCGAGATCGATGCCGTGTGTACCCAGACCATGGCCGTTACTGCCTTCTCCCAAATCGCCATGGATCAGCCCGATTCTATTACGACCCTTACCACGGTCGCTGCTACGGATTTTGGTACTACGGTTGCGGGGGAAACCGCAACAACTTCGCAACGATGCAGGACTGCCTTCAGCGCTGTGCACGTAAGTGAACTCCTACATTTACCCGGAGCTGTTGCCAAAGGAACATTTTACCTGCCTAAGCTATGCAAAGTGCAGCGCGTCGGTGACACGGGATGGCAGGGCTAGATGCAATTATGGAAGTCGTATGTCGTAAGCAGAGTGCGCCACACAAAAATAATTCCATGAAAAAAAAAATGACACCTATGAGCGAACGCTTCTTTCTGCAAGACTATTTCAAGCTAATTTTGTTTTATGGCTGTTATTTGTAGTTTATTGCTGTTGTGGACTAAAAAGTCTATCAGCTTCCGTTATGAACTGTTAACGTTTATGGTTTTCTTTGACTGGCATTCGAAGTTGAAGTCGCCAAGGTGCACATGTCAGCAGGATTTTGTCTTGGTGGGTGCAAATCCCGGTTACATCGTGGCGAAAGGGGGTAGGGGGAGTGGTTCTTCAGCACCCTTCTGCTGACGCCTATGGCTACCAGGTGCAGCTGTCTGAAAACATTTTTTATACTCATGAGTGCGCGCCCACAAGCATTGTTGGCGAATAGAAGAAAAACGAGACCGGGATATTTTGTCATGTGTCTCTACTATCTAAACATTGCCTCTACTTGACACTTCAGCTGCCAATGAGCCAGGTGTCGAACTACGAAAATTCGCGAAAAACTTCCCGATTCCGCTCACACGAAATCAACCGCATCTTCATGGGCCGTGCGCAACTGCCTGGCTTTTCAGCTTATGTTTTATTCACAGCTTTGTAGCAGTCTTGCCTTTGCGAGCGATAAGGGGCACACAGAAATACCACCACAGAAAACAGCTCTCTCTTTCTGAGAGTGCATTGCCAAGATAATGTATTAAACAAAACGACTGTAATGACGGCTGCTGTTTAGCCATACAGGGTCTGCCCCAAAAGTTCCCGGAATTTTCATTTTATAAATAATTTATTCAATGTAAGTTTACAATCTTTTCAGATTTTTTCAAAGAACTCTCCCCCTGCTTTAATGCACCGTTGCCAACGCTTCATCCAATCAATGAAGGCGCCCTGGCAGCCGTCAACGAGAACCTCCTTTGGTGAGGTCGTCAAAGAGGCTTTTACCGTCTCCAGCGTCCCATTTCGAGTTCCATTCAGTGTTCCTTTGATGATTGGGGACAAAAAAAAGTCCGTTGGTGCCAGATCGAGGCCGTACAGTGGCTGGAGCAGCGCTGCCACACCCATTTTGTCCTGCAACTTGAAGGCAATGAGAGCGGTGTGACTCCTCCTTCAACTGACTCGTCAGGCCTTTTGGCACCATTTTCGCACAGACTTTCCTCATTAGAAGATCCTTCGTCAAACCACGATGAAAGATTGTTTTAGGTATTCCACACTACTCCGCGATCATCCGAACACTTAATCGGCGGTCCTTATGCAATACTTGACTCAGTTTCTGCACCGAGTCGTCCGTTTGTGATTTCGACAGACGTCCAGAGTGGTCGTCGTTGTTGGCAGACTTCTGACGTTCCCGGAACCTCTTGTGCCACATCAAAGTATGGCTTTGCTTCATCGCGTCGTCACCGTAGGTTTTCTGAAGCATTTCGAGTGTCTCCACCTTGTTTTTATACCAGTTTCTCACAAAACTTGATTGCATGACACTGCTTCAAAAACTCATCCATATATTTTTTTTCTCGATGAGGGTGCAGTAGATACCTCTGCGCAATGGCGTCACCCGCCTGAACGACTACTCGCAGACAATCGAAACTTGAGTTGTTTTGAAGCTTATATCCCCAACTAACTCCTGCACCCGAAGCGTCGCCCCGCCAGGTGGCGCTGCCGACTACTGAAAAAAAAAATTCCAGCAGCTTTTGGGACAGACACTGTGCTCTTTCAATGGTGGTAGTGGAAACTTATTATTTGCAGTATTGCTACAGAGCTTGCGGAGGGGAGAGCTGAGACCAGGGCTCCGCTGCGGCTGCCTTTCTGCGAGTCCGGTCAGTTAGCTCGACTCAGCTGATCGTCAGGTTCTCGCTGACCAGCGACTCCTGCCATCGGTCCACTGTGAAACGTTGTCCAACACGATTATCGTTTAAAATAAGTAACATTACTTAAAACAATATTGAAAACAGAAAAAAAGAAAATAAAAGTTTACTTGTTCAGTGCGATTAGAACCGAGGTCGCACAGCAACAACGCATCATGCATTGCCCACAGCGCTTCGAAATCCAAATGGTGGGGCTGTCTAACGACCACCGCGGACAGCAACATGATTTTCTTTTAAAAAGAAAACTTACGACTCCTTGAAGTAACGTCAATGTCGACGCATCTTCCTAAACAAAGAAAAAGAAAGGGAATTCGAGAGGATTTGATCTGACCACCTGCAGCCCTTCTGCTCTTCAAGCAGTGTGCCTAACCATTACGCCACTGAAGCCACACGGCGACGGGGGGTCTAAAATGACTACAAATTTACGGTAACGTGCCCCCTCATTTTTACGAATACACTACGGTGACGGGCCCCCCTCATTTTTACGATTTTGCTGTGCTGACGGGTCCCCTCACTTTTACGTTATAACTACGCTGATGGGCACCGTCACTACTCCTTTACGGTGACGGGGCCCGTCAGCGTAGTTGCGCCGCTATTGTGCCGGGCCCCCCTCACTATTACGACTACACCACAAAATCGCACTACGGCGACGGGCCCCGTCGACTTTACGACAGTACTGCGCTGACGGGCCCCGTCACCGTAGTCACTACCTTTGAGGCAACATAACGGTAACTGCAGTACGCATTCCTTTATGCTTGGCAATAGATTTTTTTAATATTGGCGATCATTTCAGAACTGCTGCCGAGTAAGAAATTACGCTCACCGGCATCGACTGCGCGATTTCACAGCTCGTTTCAAAGATGTGTCAAACTCAGTAAATAAATTATCGGCGAAGTCTGTCTGCGTAGCCATTTTTTTCATAGATCCCCGTTTTTATGTGAAAATAGGAGGACCTCATTGCCCAAATAAGGATGCCCTTTTAATTAAGCGCAGTGCATTGTAGCAACTGTACAGTATAACTGAATGTTTACAGGTATCTATATTTGCCGAAAAAAAGTGTCATCCAGTCTAGACGTATTCCAATAAGAACGAATCTAAAACGTCTGTAAGAAAAAAAAATTTGAATCTCAAGCTCTTCTTCTAAAATATTCAACATTAAAACAATATAACATGAAATGAATGCCACCAACAGTGGGTTTAAGTAGTATTTAAATTATTCTGCAGAATAAAATTTCTGTACAAACGCTGGTTCACAATATGGTCAAAATAAATAACGATAGATATACAAT
>JALIZH010019503.1:0-27500 GCA_030522465.1 Rhipicephalus appendiculatus | reverse complement strand
TCGCTCAAAAGTCGCTTCCCTCGGATTCCCTGAGACTCGAGCGACCCGAGAGTCTGAATCTGAGGGAGCCTGCTTGGTACTATTTTATTCAGTTAGAGTGCACATCAGCCCGCCTGGGTAAGATTTTCCTAAGTTTGAGTCGGAGGCAGTCACAGCGAGTACAACTTAGCCTGAGCCTACAGGCTAGAAGAATTTTTCGAATGTCAGATCGAGTGAGTTCCAAGCAAAAATTATATAATGTGGGTGAGTCTGAGTGATGTCCGTTTATTTAAAGGTGAACATTTGAGAGACTTCTCTCTGGTTGGGAAGGAAATAACTTTGGGAAAGGGACACCAACCAACTTATTCAATTAAAGTAATAACATAGTTTTTACTCTAGAATGAAGAATCCCGACGTTTCGGGTCCAACTCGGACCCTTCTTCAGGGGGTGACTGAGTGGCACCAGGGAGAAACAGAGTTTTTGGTGCCTTCTTCTCAAGGCCGGGGGGGGACGCTTGTTTTCACCGACGTGACGTAGTCCATTGTAGTATACACTCGGGAGCGCGCCAGCCGACCGGTTCACGTTTCCAGGAGTTGCCTGAATATGCCACGATTCCACAAAAAGCCGCTTGTGGAAACTGACCTCACATTCGACGACGCGGGAGTTGTCAAAGGCGATGCGGTGGTCGTTCACCTCGCTGTGCTCTGCCAGCGCACCAAATCGTGCTAAATTTGCGGCGACCGCGGCCGCATGATGCGGCGACGCACCGTACATTGCACGAGTGCATACATAAGGATCAAAGGCGGTATACTGCGCGGCGTTTGCATTGTCGTGCATTATAACGATCCGTACCAGCGCAAGGAACCTCCTCCATTCTCTTCCAGTTCACTCTTCTCATGAATTAGTCAAGAAGATTTCTCTGAGCAGTCTCAGCGCGAACTTTTGTTTGCCTATGATATGGTAGTAACCGTTGTGTTGCTCTACGGTCAAGTAGGGACTCTAGCAGCGTATTTCACACCAAAGCTCTCGTTCTTGCTGAAAATTAAGCGTAACATATATACCGCTTGTGACACCCCTACATTTGTGTGACTAAATACATTCATCATATGAACCAGCGGGTACATGATGCTAAATGCTCTCCGAACAAAATAAGGGAATGTAGTGGTCACTGCTATCGACAACACACTTATTTTCTTAAAATTGAGTGCCCCGAACTTGCCGCAAGCATCGTGCTCCTACACCAAACGTGCTAAAGGGCATAGCGGACGACGCATTCAACCTGTTAATGTGCCGGAATTGTGCGACCGTCCACGAAATTATTGAAGAATGTCCGGCGCTTTGAGCAGGCCAAAAGCAGGCGTATTGCAAGATCATTCACTCGGCTGCCAAACACCGCTGCGACGTCCTCATGCGAAGATGGACTGACCTCTCGTCTGCAGTCATCACCGGCGTCTGACATCACGCAAATCGTCCGTCGGGAAATCGAAGCAATTGCACCTGCTCTTCCCAACAACGGCCACGTCGATTCGCACGTGCCCTCGGTTTCGCTCGTCCAGTTCATTGCGCGGGAAGAACTCGGAAATTTGGGCTTCACTGTCTGCGCCATTGCTCAGTCTCGGACATCTGACTTCCGCCCAAGGTCGCCGCCTCGCCCCAGGTCACCGTCCCAGGAACGTTTTATCCACGTTCTCGCAATCCGGCCGAATGGCGGACTGCGGATGATCGGCCGATCTGTTTCAACTGCCGACGCATAGGTCCCGTCGCACGGTATTGCAACAACCGTTGGTCTTCGCCTAGAAACCAGTATATCACTGCTAGCCGCGCCGACAGCTATCGCCGTTTCCAGCCTCCTGAGCCGTTCACCGACAACTACCACCGTCCCCAGCCTTTCGAGCCCTACAACTTCGATGCCCCTGCTACGCCGCACAGCCGCTCGCCGTCGCCCCGAGGTCACCAGTCACGTTCGCCGCCAGCACGTCGCCCGTCCTCTCCGTCTCCTCTACGACGACGTCGGACCTCGCCGCTCAATCTTCGACAGGGAAACTAAGAGATGCAGCTCTTAGAGGTGATGCTGCATCCTCTAATCCCACCTCAAATCCTCTCCTTGTACTGCCGACACGACGAAATTTGATTGACGTCGACGTTCACGGCCTGACTGTTTCTGCGCTTGTTGACACTGGGGCACATATTTCTGTGATGAGTGCTCGACTTCGTCGCCGCCTGAAGAAAGTGCTCACTCCGGCTGCTCCTGGTATTATTCGTGTCGCGGACGGAAGCAGTCCTGTCATAATAGGAATGTGCACAGCACGCATCACCATCGCCGATCACCACACATCTGTTTTGTTTGCCGTTATTGAGCAGTGCCCAAATGACTTAATTCTCGGACTGGATTTCTTGTCCACTCATGCCGCCCTCATTGACTGTGCGACCGGCGTTCTCCAACTTGAACTGCCTCGGCTTGAGGACGTGCCAGCTTCACCGTCACAGAGCTTGTGCTCTGTCGATTACGTTCGGCTATCACCGCAAGCCGCCACGTGCGTGGCCTTGACGACATCACCAGCTCTTCCTGACGGCGACTACATAGTGTCTCCATTAGTGGACGTACTGTTGGCCCGAAATGTTGCTGTGCCGCATACCATCGTGACTGTCGTCGACAACTACGTCCAGCTCCCGCTCCTCAACTTTGGTAAGTCGGCTCAGGTCCTCCCGCAAGGCATTTCGTTGGCCCACGTAACAGCACTTGATGCATGTAACATCGTGGCATTAGACCCTGAAGATTGCTCGTCCCCCCATTGCCGCCAGCCCAGCAATCGCACCCTCCAACGAAATCGCGAAAATGATTGCCCCTGATCTTCTGCCCTGTCAACTGCGCAACTCCGCCACATTCTGACGACCTATAGAGATATTTTCGACTTCGACGACCGCCCTTTAGGTCAAACATCAGTCGTACGTCATCAAATACATACCGGCGATGCTAGACCTGTCTGACGGCGACCATATCGTGTATCCCATTCCGAACGCCAGGTCATACAACGGGAAGTCGATAAGATGCTCTCGAAAGGCGTCATAGAGGCCTCTTCAAGTCCATGGGAGTCGCCTGTCGTCTTGGTCAAAAAGAAGGATGGCAGCTGGAGATTTTGCGTTGACTACCGTGCCTTGAACAAGATAACCCGCAAAGATGTATATCCGCTGCCACGAATCGACGATGCCCTTGACTGTCTTCATGGCGCGCGATACTTCTCATCCATAGACCTCCGCTCGGGTTACTGGCAGATTTCTGTCGACGACTTAGACCGAGAAAAAACTGCATTCGTCATACCAGATGGCCTCTATCAGTTCAAGGTTATGCCTTTTAGGCTGTGCAACGCCCCGGCAACGTTCGAACGCATGATGGACGCTTTCCTTCCTGGTTATAAATGGTCCACCTGTCTTTGCTACGTCGACGATGTCATTGTCTTTTCGCCAACGTTTGAAAGCCATCTAACTCGTTTGTCGACCATTCTTGCTATTTTTCGTCGAGCTGGACTCCAGCTAAACTCCAAAAAGTGCAATTTCGGCCGGCAACAAATCACTGTACTTGGTCATCTTGCAAGTGCTACTGGTGTACAACCAGACCCGGACAAGATTAGCGCTGTCAAGCACTTCCCTGCGCCTTCTTCTACTAAAGATGTCCGGAGTTTTGTGGGCTTATGCTCGTACTTCCGACGTTTTATACGCAATTTCGCCACCATTACCCGACCGCTCACTGACCTTCTCAAAAAGGACGTGCCCTTCTCGTGGGGCACGTGGGGCACGTCATACTGGCCCACTTCGACCCATCCGCGACTACTGAAGTTCGCACAGATGCCAGTGGGCATGAAATCGGCGCCGTCCTCGCTCAACACCAGGGAGGCCAAACGCGTGTTATTGCGTATGCCAGCCGCCTTCTTTCCACACCTGAGCGCAACTATTCCATCACGGAGCGCGAGTGTCTTGGGTTGGTCTGGGCTGTAGCGAAATTCCGCCCCTACTTGTACGGCCGCAAGTTCTAAGTTATTACGGACCACCACGCTCTGTGTTGGTTGTCGTCGCTCAAGGACCCAACTGGTCGCCTTGGTCGCTGGGCTCTACGTCTCCACGAGTATACCTTCGATGTAATTTACAAGTCTGGTAGTCTGGTAGGCTGCACCAAGACGCCGATTGCCTCTCGCGGCATCCGGTGGACCCTGCTAGCCTCGCTGACCACGACAACGATTCTTGTGTACTCGCCATATCTGATTTGCGCGACATCGGCACAGAGCAGCGTCGGGATGCAACTCTCAATATGGTCATTCAGAAAGTCTCCTCCGGATGTTCCGACCCTTCGCTCAGCCAGTATGTCCTCCGCAGTGACGTTCTCTATCGCCGCAGCATGAAGCCGGATGGTCCGGATTTCTTGCTTGTTATTCCCCGACACCTGCGTGCTACCATTATTCAACATCTCCATGATGTTCCGACTGCGGGACACCTGGGCGTTTCACGCACCTATGACCGCGTGCGGCAGCGGTTCTTTTGGCCTGGCCTGTATCGTTCTGTGTGCTGATATCTCGCTGCTTGCGGGCACTGTCAGCGTCGCAAACGTCCCGCTCTCCGTCAGGCTGGCGTGCTCCAACCTACCGACATTTCCCCGGAACCATTCTTCCGCGTCGGCCTCGACTTGCTCGGACCTTTTCTGACGTTCGTATCAGGCAACAAATGGATCGCTGTCGTAACTGACTATGCGACAAGATACGCCATAACACGTGCCTTGCCAACTAGCTGTGCTACCGACGTCGCAGACTTTCTGCTGAATGACGTCATTCTGCGGCACGGGGCTCCGTGCCAGCTCCTTACGGATCGTGGCCGCTGCTTCCTCGGAAGAGTGATCGACGAAATCCTGCATAGCTGCGCTACCGAACCATCAACTTACTACAGCCTACCATCCACAGACCAACGGTCTTACCGAGCGCCTCAACCGAACACTCGTAGATATGTTGTCAATGTACGTCTCTGCTGACCACCGTGATTGGGACGCAGCTCTACACTACGTTACGTTTGCATATAATTCATCAAGGCATGAGACCGGCAGCTATTCACCGTTCTTTCTTCTGTACGGCCGCAACCCTACGTTGCCATTCGAAACGCTCCTTCCTTCTGATACCGTCCCACCGACGTTGTATGCTCAGGACGTCGCTTCTCGAGCCCGCGTGGCTCGCCGAATCGCCCACACTAGGCTCTGTGCTTCTCAGGCCTCACAAAAAGTGCGCTACGATGACCGGCACCGCGACGTCGACTACACTCCTGAATCTCTTGTCCTACTATGGACGCCGTATCGACGTGACGGCCTGTGCGAGAAGCTCCTCCCTCGGTACACAGGGCCCTACAAAGTTCTCCGCAAGGTCACCGACGTCGACTACCTCATCACTCCCCTTCATCCGCGCTCATCATCTACTACACCACCTACTGATGTTGTTCATGTGTCGCGGCCTAAAACGCTTCTATACTGCCAGTCCTGACTGACTTAGGAGGCGCCGTGACGGCGCTCCGTCCTCCGGGGGTGATGTTACGAGGCATCGTGCATAAGCCCGCCGTTGCACACGAATAGACGAAGAAGAAGCTGACACGCCGCGCGAGATGCTGGCAGCCTTTCAGTGGCACAGCGACTTGTAAATATTGTAAATATACTCGCTTCTGTCTCCCGTGTATTCGTGATCCCTGTGACAATATGCACTAAATTTGGTATTGCGTGACGTGAATGTACGGCGAACATAAATGGCAAGTGGTAATATGGAAGTCATGGCATGTCATGTGCAACGTGACTTGCATGCCATGCTCATGGCAGGCTCGCGGCCATTTCGCTAGCTCAATTGATATGCACCAACTTGGGTATTCCGAGACGTGTCTGTATGGCAGACATAAATGACACATCGCAAAATGAAAATCGTGAAATCCCTGTCATGTACAACATGATCTACATGCCACGCCCATGGCGCGCTCACGGCCGTTTCGCTAGCCTTTAATGTCTCATGCTCGCGTCCTTCCATTCATTCCTCCGTCCGTCCCTCCGGCCGTGCCCTGGCATAGTGCCAGGTTGCCACCGGGGCGCGCGAGCAGACGCCGGTCGCGTCGGACTCTACCGCGCTCGTGCTTTGCTTGCGTAGCGTCGCTGTGCCCAGCATTCCCAGCATGTCCAGTCCTGCAAGGAGGGAGACGCGCGCATCGCGTTCCATTCTGACCGACCCCGTCTCAACGGGCACAGGCGTTTGTGGAACACACTTTGGAATTTACAAAGTGTCCGTTAATTTAAGCGCTGGAACGCGGATGGCGTCTGCACGATACGCAAAGCGCGAGAACACGGACGCATGCGTAACCGAGGCAGATTATTATCGCATCTCGCTGCGATTCACTGTTGAAAAAAAAAAACACGCACACATTCCGTTTGTGTGCCATCCCACTGAGAGTGTAAAACAACAAAAAAAAACATCGCATAGTCAGTCGAATGGCCACAAGCTTTCGCCGAACACACTTTGGAATGTACAAAGTGTCCTTCAATTTTGCATGACGTTTACGTATGACAAACATAAAGATAGTGGTAGTATAAGAATCATGACATGTAATGTAGGTACAGCATGACTTGCATGCCACGCTCATGGCGTGCTCGCGGCCGTTTCGCTTGGTTGATATATACCAGAATTGGTATTGCGTGACGTGACTGTATGACAAACATAAGTGGCAGCTGGTAACATGACAATCACGACTGGCATGCCATGTACAACGCCATTCACATGTCATGCTCATGGTGCATTTGCGTCAAGTTTGCTAGCGTCATATACACCGAGATGAGTATTGCGCGACTTTGACGACATGACGAACATAAATGACGGGTCCTAACATGTAAATCATTACATGGGTTACGCGCAAAAAATGATCGAGTAAAAAGGGTGTCTTTTCGTCCCCCCAACAATAATCGTCATCCGGCTTGCTTGGGCTTCCTTTCTTGAAAACTCGGCGCTGGCCACTTTCCTATCAAGAACGCTATGTCACGCTGATAACGCGCTGTCATTCGTGACCTGAAAGTGCCGGGAGCGTGGCGATAATGCAAGGAAAGGAACGCAAGATAGATGTGGGACAAAAAAGACACCCTTTTTACTCATTTATTTCTTAGAGTTATATATGTACAGCATGATTTGCTTCTTGCTGGCTGCTTCGCATTACATCGAGTCCCAGAACGCGTGGGATCTGCCGGTATTTTTTTCTGTCTTCTGTCTGTTTACTTCTATTTGTTTCCTTCTCCCTCTATTCCTATTTCTCTTTCTCGCTCTGTCTTTGTTTCTTTCTTTCTCTATTTCTTTTTCTGTGTTTGTGTGATCCGCTCTCTTCCTTTCGTTTTCTGTCTTTCTTCCCTTTATTTATCTCTCTCTCTCTCTATTTATTGCTCCCTCAAGATATTCTCTTTGTCTTTCTTTTTATCTTTTTCTTTTTATCTATCTCCCTCTCTGTTCCCATTGTCTCACGCATCAGATTTATTGCATCCCACGAAGGACAAATCGGCACCCTTGTTCTGCGAGCGAAACAGTTTTGCCTTAACTAAAGGAAGCGATGAGTTCGAATGGAAACACAAAACGCAGAACGTTGCCCTCATCTTGCCTTCTCTAAGGTCGTTCTGTAAAATTTAATACGAAAGATAGTCTTTAAAACAAAAGTCGTTGAACAGGGAAAGTCGCTGGAGCGAACGTTTGGCAAGTGGACGTGTCTTCGTCAAGGCGCATAGTGAAAAGACAAGTCCACTTGTCGAAATATTTGCTCCAGAGATATTCCCTGTTCAACGATTTTTCATGAACTTAAGACTTAAACATCTTCCTCTGAACTTCTGCAGAAGAAAAAACCGGCAGATCCCACGCACTGTGGGAATCGATGTAATGCGAAGCATCCAGCAAGAAGCAAATCATGCTGTACATAATGTGCATGTCATTATTCACATGTTAGGACCTCTCATTTGTGTTCATCATACAGTCACGTCGCGCAATACAAATTTTGGTGTATATCAAGCTAGCGAACTGCACGCAAGCACACCATGAGCGTGGCATGTAAATGGCATTGTAGATGACATGCATGCCAAGATTTTCATGTTACCACCTGACATTTATGTTCACCTAATTTGTTACCTCGAATCGCAGCGAGACGCGAGACCAATCTGTCTCCGTTTCGCATGCGCTCGTATTCTCGCGCTTTGCACATCGTGCAGGCGCCATCCGCGTTCCAGAGTTTAAATTGACGGACACTTTGTCAATTCCAAAGTGTGTTCCTCGAACGCTTGCACCCACTGAGACGGGGTCGGTCAGAATGGAACGTGATGCGCGCGTCTCCCTTCTTGCATGATTAGAGACGCCGGGCGAAGCGACGCTACACAGGCAAAGCGCGAGCGCTGTATAGTCCAACGCGACCGGCGTCCGTTTGCGCGCCCCGGCACCCACCTGGCACCGTGCCAAGTCATGGCTGGATGGACGGACGGACGGACATGAGCATGAGACATTGAAAGGCTTTCGCCTTAAAAATTTGGTGTATATCAAGCTAGTGAAACAGCCACGAGAGTGTCATGAGCGTGGCATGCAAGTCATGTTGCACATGACATATCCTGATTTCCATATTACCACTTGTCATTTATGCTCGTCATACAGTCACGTCACCCAATACCAAATTTGATTTTGGTACGTTAAACCCCAGATATTATTTAATTAATCAATACAAAATTTGGTGTATATCAAGCTAGCGAAACGGCCCCGAGAGTGTCATGAGTGTGGCATACAAGTCATGTTGCACATGACATGTCATGATTTCCATATGACCACTTGGAATTTATGTTCGCCATACAGTCACGTCACGCAATACTGAATTTGGTGCATATCACACTAGCGAAAAGGCCGCGAGCGTGCCATGAGCGTGGCATGCAAGTCATGTTGCACATGACATGTCATGATTTCCATATGGCCACTTGGCATTTATGTTCGTCATACAGTCACGTCACGCGATGCCAAATTTGGTGTATATCAAAGCTAGCGAGACGGCCGTCAGCGCGCCATGAGCGTGGCATGTAAATCATGTTGTACATGACATGCAGGTCATGATTATCATATTAGCACCTGTCATTTATGTTGGTCATGCAGAAATGTCTCATCGTACCAATTTTTGGATATATCAAGTTAAGAAAACGGCCTCAGGAGCACTATGGCTATGGCGTGTAAATCATACTTTTCAAGACAAGTTAGTCATGATTTTCATGATATGACCAGTCAATTATGTTTGTCATACAGTCATTTTATGTCATACCAATTTTGGTATAAATCTCATTAACGATACGGCCAAGAGAGCGCAAAGTCGTAGGCGGCTAGATAGATAGATAGATAGATAGATAGATAGATAGATAGATAGATAGATAGATAGATAGATAGATAGATAGATAGATAGATAGATAGATAGATAGATAGATAGATAGATAGATAGATAGATAGATAGATAGATAGATAGATAGATACGCTCAAAGTCGCCGAAGTTCGCTAAGAAATGCTTCGCATTTAAAACTGTATGGCTAAATTTCTGATCATCGCTATATTTTCTCAAGCTTGGAATACAACCATCGCATTATCAAGTCAAATATTCCGGTACAGCATTGCGCAACAATTGTAGCAAACACATCAAACCTGCGTTTGCGGGAAGCAACACGTTCAAATATTCATTCTTTTCTCAAACAATTACGGAGCCGAATTCGTTACCGCTCACTTAATTGCTTTTACTATCGGTACAACGTGCAACCGTTTTAAATGAATATGAGCGTATATTTGTACACCCTCTCCTCCATGGACTCATTGTCCGCAGCATAGCATAAAATCTATACATTCTAGTTATCCATACACCACACTACAGGCGCCAGCTTCAGCTGCGTCAGTGAGAGCCTGAAAGTAAAACATCACTTGAGATGCGAAGGTTAACTTAAAACGAAGCCGGCAGATCCCCCCGCACTGTGGTAATCGATGTAATGCGAAGCAGCCAGAAAGGAGCAAATCATGCTTTACATAATTTGCATGTCATGGTGTACAAGTTAGGACCTGTCATTTAGGTTCTTCATACAGTCACCTCACCCAATACCACTTTTGGTGTATATCCAGCTAGCGAACTGGACGCAAGCGCACCCTGAGCGTGGCATGTATATGGTGTTGTAGATGACATGCATGCCAATATTTTCATGTTACCACCTGCCACCTATGTTTATTATACAGTCACGTCCCGCAAGACCAATTTTGGTGTATATCAAGCTAGCGAAACGGCCGCGAGCGCGCCATGAGCCTGGAATGCAAGTCATGTCGCACATGACAAGTCATGATTTTCATATTACCACTTGTCATTGATGTTCGTCATACAGTCACGTCACTCAATACCAAATTTGGTGTATACCAAGCTAACGAAACGGCCGTGAGCGCGCCATGAGCGTGGCATGGAAGTGATGTCGCACATGACATGTCATTATTTATACATTACCACTTGTCATTTATGTTTGTCATACAGTCATGTTACTCAATACCAATTTTGGTGTATATCAAGCTAGCGAAATGGCCGCGAGCGCGCCATGAGCGTGGCATGGAAGTGATGTCGCGCATGACAAGTGATGATTTTCATATTACCACTTGTCATTTATGTTCGTCATACAGCCATGTCACCCAATACCAAATTTGGTGTATATAAAGCTAACGAAACGGCCGCGAGCGCGCCATGAGCGTGGCATGGAAGTGATGTCGCACATGACATATCATGATTTTCATGTTACCACTTGTCATTTATGTTCGTCATAAAGTCATGTCACTCAATACCAAATTTGGTGTATATCAAACTAACGAAAAGGCCGCGAGCGCGCCGTGAGCGTGGCATGCAAGTCATGTCGCACATGACAAATCATGATTTCTGTATGACCACTTGGCATTTATGTTCGTCATACAGTCACTTCACGCAATACCAAATTTGGTGTATATCAAGCTAGCGAAACGGCCGTCAGCGCTCCATGAGCGTGGCAAGTAAATCATGTTGTACATGACATGCACGTCATTATTTGCGTATTGCCACCTGTCATTTATGTTGGTCATGCAGAAATGTCTCGCCGTACCAATTTTTGGGTATATCAAGTTATGAAAACGGCCTCAGGAGCACTACGGCCATGGTGTGTAAATCATACTTTTCATGACAAGTTAGTCATGATTTTCATGATATGACCAGCCATTCATATTCGTCATAGAGTCATGTTATGCCATACCAAATTTGGTATAAATCCCATTAACGATACGGCCAGGAGAGCACAAAGTCGTAGGTGGCTAGATAGATGGCTAGATAGATACGCTCAATGTCGCCGAAGTTCGCTAAGAAATGCTTCGCATTTAAAGCTCTTTTCCAAACTCGACCTGAGAAAGCCGCTGTCAAGAATATGGGGTATTCTCCGTAGCTTAAAAACCCCGCCAGCCCAACTGCATCCCTTCAGTTCAGTTGCTCTCACCCGCAACAGCAGCGAGTTGGACATGGGGGGAGCCTTTCTGCTTTAAGATCACTGCAGTAGCGGCGCTAGCAACTTTGGCCTCGAGCAGCACGACAGGTTTCAACGACGCCGAGCACCACTGAGGCGGATGAACCTTTTTCGATCATGCAACTGCTTGGTTCTTTGGCACTGGTGCGTCACTCACATCGGCACACGCTTGATGGCTCCAGCGATCCCTCTGGAGAGACGCTAGTTATCAGTATAGATCTCTTCACAAGATCGATCCATCGTGTGACTTCGGTATGCCACGAGACCTCAACAGGCAAGAGGAAACATGCTTACACCACATCAGATTAAACGTCGCATACACCAACTACTTCAGGAACAAGATTGGACTGTCGGACTCACCACTGTGTGTCCGATGTAACGTGCCTGGTCAAACCAGCTAACGAACCTACCATCATCGACAAGGTTGTTCGTTTGGGTACTTCACGCTGCGTGAAAATAGATTTCAAAGGCAACTCTCTACCGTCCTATCTAAAGGTGGGCCACTTCCGACATTCTGTAACACATTTTGTGCCGAAACCACTGCAACGTCACAATTGCATGAAACTAGGCCACGTGAGAACCGTACGCGAAAATAGGTATGTTCTGACTGCGCTGAAGCCCATTGCGCCGACAATTGTATAGTCAATGTCCTGAAGTGTTCAAACTGTAATGGACCCCATGAAGCTTCCTCAAGAGGGTGCCCAAAAATGAAGAGGGAAATTGCTGTATTGAAACAAATGGCCCGGGACCATACATCACATCGCGAGGCTGCCAGAACCATCAGAAAGCGGCGACATCGCCGCGCCGAGGTTCATCCAAGAAAACCAATGCCTCTGCATCTACAGCGCCCCTTGAACGCCCTGCTTCCCTGGCTACCTATTCAACTGGACCTTTCACGGCCGGTACGAATTCCCCCTTGGCCTACATTACCGAAGCCACAGTCCCACGGATGCGTGACGGCCGGCGTAAACGACAACACCAAGGAAGGCATGGACACATCAGACGCAGCTTGGCCTTCGTTGCCGAAGTCGCAGCGACATGCAGAGTCACTGCGTACGTCGGCAACAGTGAACACTGAATCAACGACTGACCAGTTACCTGAAGAAGACAAAGCAATCGTCATAGTTCTTCAGTCTGGACACTCTTCGCATGTTCGTCGGCAAGCTCAAATCACCATACGCTCCGTTCGTAAAACAGGTGCTCGATGGTCTACGTCCAGTACTCGCAAGCCTTCAGTAGGCACCATTACTCGTCTACCTACAGTGCTACGTCATGCACCCGAGATCCTGCGTTCAGTACTATGGAACGCAGCAGTGTTTTTAGATGTGAAGCATCCTTATGGCGAAGCTTAATCCGGTGGTGGTGTGCGGCGTTACCACCCTTACTGCGCATGCGCAAACCCTTTTAAAATAAAACTAAAAAACCTTCTCTCCCCCTCTCTCTTTTCTAGACATCCCTCACCACGGCAACCACACCATCACTGCGCATGCGCCTCCCCTCCTCTCTCCCCTCATGCGCTCCTTCCTCTCTCCTCTAGGCATCCCTGTCCGCGGCGTCCACTCTCCCACTGCGTATGCGCGTCCCCCCTCTCTCTCTCCTCTCCTACGCTCCCCCCCTCTCTCGCCTCGCGACGCCGACGCAGGCAGCGTCTGCTAGCGAGTTTCTTGGTTGAAAAAAACCACGCTGCACAACCGTTCACTGGCCACCCCGTACATATGGCACTGGATCTTGACCTGCAAGGTGGTGCCGGTGGGAGATTTCTCCTGTGCGTTGTCGAACGATAAAAATTCGCAGCGTGCGCGTTAACTAAAAGCGGACTGCGGGTCTCTGTGTCCAGTCGGAGTCTTCTGTCTCTCATTGCCCATTAGCAGCGATTGGCATGTTCCAGTAGGAAACACCGCTCCATCACTGCGTGCTTTGCGGCTCCCCAGTTTTCTCTCCTGCGCAACGCTGCGATGAGCGCCAGCGTCAACGCCGTCGCCAGTGTCAGCGTTAGCGCCCGCTGCTTCGCATCTACACATGGTTCCCTTTAGCGGGAGATGGTGTAATTTTATTATACGCTCTTTTCTTTCTATCTCCCTATCTTTTAATCTCTCATTCCCCTTCCCCCAGTGTAGGATAGCAAACCGGACGCGCGTCTGGTTGACCTTCCTGCCTTCCCTTGCTTCTCCTCTTCCTTCCTTCCTTCCAAGAAAATCTCAATCATGTCCTCTGTGAATGCTGCCTATACGAACCAGAGAGACAGTCTTAGAAGGCGGCCTTAAAACTACAACGGGACTGGAACTTGGAGTTAAGACATATTCTGGGCCCATGGAAAACCAGCTCCAGTGCGTTACGCGCCACAAAAGCGCTGCTGACTTTCTTGCGGGCCACGAGCCTGAATGAAACTTTGTAAATAGTGTACTGTACGTGTGTTTGGCTACACTAAGCGCGCGCGCGCGTGTGTGTGTGTGTGTGTGTGTGTGTGTGTGTGTGTGTGTGTGTGTGTGTGTGTGTGTGTGTGTGTGTGTGTGTGTGTGTGTGTGTGTGTGTGTGTGTGCGTGTGCGTGTGCGTGTGCGTGTGCGTGTGTGTGTGTGTGTGTGTGTGTGTGTGTGTGTGTGTGTGTGTGTGTGTGTGTGTGTGTGTGTGTGTGTGTGTGTGTGTGTGTGTGTGTGTGTGTGTGTGTGTGTGTGTGTGTGTGTGTGTGTGTGTGTGTGTGTGTGTGTGTGTGTGTGTGTGTGTGTGTGTGTGTGTGTGTGTGTGTGTGTGTGTGTGTGTGTGTGTGTGTGTGTGTGTGTGTGTGTGTGTGTGTGTGTGTGTGTGTGTGTGTGTGTGTGTGCAAATATCATAATCACCCCCCTGCACCTGGAGTAGCATGTCAGGCGAAAAGCCAGGCAAACATCTCCAGCTCTTCATTAAAATATTTCTCTCTCTCTCTTTTCTGCAGGAACGAATGAGTAATACGGAATTCCAGACGACACGACCCGAAAGCGGCAGGCTGGGTCGGTTAACGGGGTTCGTACACATCAAGCCCTGGTAATGCATCTTCCTGCGTTGTCTCACAAGACCATTATTGAGGGGATTCTGCTACTGGAAGGTGTCGATATTTAACCGTTTAGTATTCACCCATACAAAACTCAGGACTTCATCTTTAGAAAGGTGCACATGGGTGATTATATAATTTTAGTCTTTCCACTAGATACTCCTTAAATGAAACACAATAAAGTACCTGCAAAAGTTTTCGTTTCAAGGTTTTCGGTGAAATAAAGCGTACATAGCGATGTAAATGTTGGTGTAAGCCAAATATATCAAACACCATGAAAATCTACAGGCCTGCTCAGCACACGTTACGCTGTCACAAGGTAAGCTGGAAGGGCGGCCTTCTTAAAGCCCGCTGTAAGCTTTGTTAAAGCACCTACTGCAAGTTGGGTTGCTATGTACCCATAATTCATTATCATTTTACGAAGTAGCGAAGTATTCACGTCGCCCCTGTAAGACGACATATCCACCTATGTAGGTGAGCACGTTGTTTATGCTGTAGCTGACGATGATGATTATGATTACGATGGTGATGATGAGTTAGAGTCCTCTTTAATGTGGGGCTGCTCTAAACTAACCGCTCTTTGCGCAATGTGGTGTGACACCTGGTGAGATTCTGCGCTTCTACGACGCAATATTTTCTAGCTGCCAGCATAACAGTACTCAGCGTCAACGTAACCTGAGTCAGCGCCTGAACTGACGCCCTTATGGGGCCTTTTTCATAGGCGCTTTCAAGCAATCACGTGGCTCAGCAGTAGAATACACCACCACTTCGACGGATAGCTGGTTAGATTCCGGCTTGAACTTTTCCCAGGCAGTACGCCAGCACTTGGGCGATCGCAGCCCAAAGTTGGCAAATATTGACAGGAATATTGGTCCCACATTGGCTTTTAGGGTCTTCCTAAGCACTAAACTTCAATAGCCCGATGTTGGAAGCCAACGACGGCCTAATGTTGGCAAAGAAGGCTCCAGCCAACGTTGTCCGTCGTACGCATCGCCAACAATCGCTTGTATAACCATTAGTAGCTCGAGCCTACTTTTGCCAGCGTTTAATATCGGCTTTGTCATTGTTTCTTGCCAGCCTTTTTGGTGAATTGTGCCTACAGATTTCAGGGGTTTTCCATTGGTTGGAAAAATATCAGCTAGCATTTTTGGCATATCAGCTAGTATTCAGCTCACATTTTTGGGAATCAAATTTAGTTGCTTTTGTCAATTCGGCCTTTTGGCAAAAAGCAAGGATATTCAGCGTAGTAAAGATGGGAGAAACCATAACTTTATAACGCTTGTATTCCTCTACGCGTAGAGATAATGCAAGTTATAGAAAGAATATCGCCATTTGTCGCGTGCACCGCTTGTGCCCTACGGCGACCGCATAGAACACACTAATGTTCTTTAAATGCATTTGCAGGCGGAGAATCGCGGAAAAGGTTCCAGTCACAAACACAAACACACACACACACGACACGCCTGCTTGTTGGCCATCATTAGTTTCCATTTACCAATGATACAAAATAAAGTGAGTAAAAAGCAAATTATGCTGAAAAATGAAAAATAAATTGATGTCTGCACTTGAAAACACTTGATAAAGTTGAAAGCTACCATATTTGCCTTGAACTACCTGACCATACAAGGCATACTTACTTAACGGTGGCTGTGGCTAAAGCTTGAAAGAATGCGATAAATTCGTTGCTGTCAAGTAGTTGACTGTCTTTAATTCAGTATTTTCTTGTGATAAAGGAGCGCTGAAGAGCAAAAGAAACGCTTTATGTTTGACCCGTGACAACGCAGCATGCGAACAAAATAAAATCCACACAAAACGAATTTCGCTAAGCACGAAGACTAACTAAGCTAGCGCGACTGTTACAACAGAGGCCACCACATGGGTATTAGCAAATTAGCAAATTAAGAAACAATTCGTGGTAATGGAGACAGTAAAAACACGGTGCATACTGCACTTACGAAATACATGGAAAGTAGCATGACATGAATAAAATTAGACTAATTGAACGTGATACAGGAGTACCGCCGAAAAGTTTGACAGCTTTCAAAACACGGCGGTGCTCACCTGCGGAGAGTTCGCCAAAAGACAAATCAGTGAGGTCTGAAGAAGCACGAGGCAGCTGCTTTCTCGCTATGGCGTAGAGAGGATGGCATCCTGTCTCGGAAAGTAGTACAGAATTCGCCTTAGTGGCATAATGAAATTACTGTAATTAACTTATGTTATGCTGTATGGAGTAATCTAATGAATTACCTTCGTCTACTGGAAATTTACTAATATAATGAATTACTTTAAACGAATTATTTCAATAAAATCACAATAACTTTTCACTGAAATATATAGCATGTCCGCTTCCATTGGGGCATCAAAGGATTCACGAAAAGAGGAAAAGAAAATAAGAAAGACAGGTTAGTTCGAGTGCCAGACCTCAAGCGTGGGTACAAGGCAGGCCCAAAGAAAGACCACGTAGCATCTGAACTCGAAGCTTTGGATAACGTTGCTGGAAACTCCAGCCATGAGGGGACGACGACTTGACGCTCTGCTGACTTTTGGATTGCTCAGCTACAGGATTTAAAGCTTTCAAACGCGCAATCTTGTCTACTCGGGAGAGAGAAGGCTCTTCTTTAGATGAAACGCTGACAAGTTTTGGGGTACCAGATTTTTCCGCCGCCCAACAATTCTTTACTTAAGGAAGCTTCGAAACAAGTTACAGAGACACGTCATAAAAACAAGGGCAAGTTGCCGCCGCGGTGATTCAGCTGCTAATGTCCAGAAAGTCTGCATATGGGGCTGTAGGGTGGCATTTGGAGGGAATGAAGTACCGTGTTTACTCGACTGTAACACGACCACGATTGTGACGCGTGGGGTGACTTTCGATTACGTTCAGGAAGAAAAAGATAGTTATTTTCAGCATTCTATTGTAACGCGAGGGCCGACATTAGGTAGCGAAAATGTGGGAAAAAAACTCGCGTTACATTCGAGTAAACACGGTAATGACCATGTGGCGATTCACATAAAGTCACGTTTTCAACCACCTAGATTCAAGTTTACAATCACTATAGTCACGTTTACCATCATTTAGTCATGTTTACAATCACATAAAGTCACGTTTACAGGGACATATGTGACTAGCAGTGGACTGGGCGACCTCCGTTCACTTGGTGCTAGTGTATACTGAGGACGCCACCCACACAGGAGGCGAAACGTCTATGTAGGGTAAGGCGGGGCAAAATGAGACACGGGGCAAAACGCGACAGTTTTGGCGTTGCCGACCTCTATAGCCAATACAGAAAGCGCTTTTCTTTGTTTCTATATTTTCAGCGAGAGGTGCTGGTAATTGTACACCTTTTTACATGTAAAAGTTGATGATTGCTCACAGCGTTCGCGTGAGAAAAATTACGCGGCTGGTGTCAGTGTGTTCGGGACCTGACAAAAAGGGGCGACATTCTGCTCGGCCAAATTTTCGGATCCGCGCTTGAAGCTACTCTGGCGTCAGTACAACAACTTAAGTAGTTATATTGTTACTTTATACTACTAGCTACATACCACCAAAATTTTAGTTCATTTGGTGCGCGGGGGCCAAAGCGGAAATTTTCTTGAATTTGGGCATGTGAGGGGGGGCAAAACGCGACAAAAAGGCATTGAATTGCCTCAGAGAATGTCTTATTAAGTGAACCATTTACTTACACTCATTATATATTATATTTTATTGTTTAGGAGGGTTCGGACGAACAAGAGAAAAAAGACCAACACCTCCCCGAAGGGAATCGTGAGGAAATGCGAATACATTTCGCGCCACTCCACGCAAGCGACGCTAACACAACCGCCGCGTCTGGTCACGGCGGAGAGCGAAAATCAACTGACGAGCGGGCCACTCCACGCAAGCGACGCTAACACAACCGCCGCGTCCGACCACGGCGAAGAGCGAAAATCAACTGACAAGCGGGCCACTCCACGCAAGCGACGCTAACACAACCGCCGCGTCTGGCCACGGCGAAGACCAAACACGCCGCGGAGAGCAATGCGGGGAGCGGCGCGCGCCCGCGCAAACCGCGGTGAGGAGGCGGAGCGCGCGCAGTCACGTGGGGTGTGACGTCGCTGCGCCGTTGCTACAGACGCTCCTCGCGCCGTTGCTATGGGACGGCGGATTCAGGGTCGCTTATAAAGTGCATTCGCACTTAATATCATATAGAGCTTCCTGGGTCCTCAAACGGCGTGAAAAAGCACTGATTGCTGTTCAGGACACTCACTCCATTCGCGCTGCATCGAGGTTTTTCCGCGTTCCCAAGGATTCTCTCAAGAGGCGAACGCAAAATTGGAAGAATCTACAAGTCAAACCGTTCGCAAACACATCTCAGCATCGAGTTTTCCTTCAATACCAGATTAAACAAAGAAGCGCTAGAAAATTCGAATCCAGCACAGTTTTAAATTCGTCGCCTCACGAAGCCCGGCTGACGAAGCTGAAAGCCACAAAACGCCCGTGCAGTTCTGCACCAAAACGGCAAAAGGAGGCGAAGAAGATGCGTCAGAACATATCTAGCGTCCAATTGTTGATTACCAATGAAGTGCAAGCTTTCAACAAAATACAACAATAGCACAGAAAAAAGACTGGTGGTGTTTGATCTGCAAGGAGTTTTGGAGCAAAACAGCACCGGATTCTGTCTGGATTCAATGCGTGGAGTGCAAGGACTGGGGCATGAAGGCTTTAATTTGAAGTGCTTTTACTGCAAAAACTGAAGGGTTAAATTTTTTTTCACACTGTCTCGTTTTGCCCCGCAGGTTGGGGCAAAATGAGACATCTGGTGGATTTTTTATTTCTTTTTAAAATAAACTTTTTGACAGTGGCAACATGGTCATATTTATGTAGCACATACCTTGTACCCAAAGGAAAGCTTCTGCATTGACGTTTAAGGGTAAAGAGTGAAATAAAAATAAATATTCACTATTTTCAAATTTTTGTCTCATTTTGCCCCACATTACCCTAATTTTGTTATATCTTTGTTGTAGTAAGTCGGAGTATATCTTTTTAGAATCAAAAGATGAGCGCCAGCTGTAGAGGCCGAACCGCGCTCGCGTCTTCCGAGGTGCCGTCGTCGTCCCTCGCCAAGGCTTTGAAAGCCCGGCACCGCTGTTGAACTAGCGTGGGCGGGCGACCGTCCTTTTACAAGTCACACACAAAAAGCTACGATCCTGTCAGCGTAGCAGCCGTGTGGCAAACACGAATAGACATGGTGTGGCGGAAGTCTCAGGAAATGTTTTGAGTGCACGCCGCTAAAGAGCTGGCAGAATAACTTCCGTGCGCATGTACAGAAGGCGCCCATTCCGAAGCAAACTATAGAATCATATTATACTCAACTAACTCATCAACGCTATATACAGCATCAACAATTACAACAATCAACAATCAACGCTCAACAATAATAAAGGCTGGATTTTGTTTGCGTTTCCTTTGTTTCGTTTGTGTATAATTGCAATTTTTACGCTGGCATTATCACGCAACTTAACGTAACCTCCAACAAGCATTAAAAGATTAGATGCTATTTGTTTCGCGTTTATTTTTTCCTAGACGTACTATTTTTTTCATAGAAGTAGCTACTTTAGCCTTGAAGGTGCCCTGCGACGCAAATTAAGTATAGCGTTCTCATTGGCTCTTCTGGTATTGTGGAATGCGCCGATGTCGCTGCGCAAGTATCAGCACCGGAAAAAAGAAAGTTCTTATAATTTTATTTCAATGGAGAAATCACCTTGACTTCGGAATAGCAACACACAACGGCCATTTTTGTGATCCGAAGTTTCGTTTGATGAAGTGGAAGTGAGGAAAGTGGTTGGACATTTTGAATGCCTGCCTACAAGTCCCATGTAATATTCATTTAGTCCCAGCAGGGTGAGATTATTCTGCGCGAAAAACATAAAAGCGCGTTAAGCCAATCTTTCATTAACTGACCTGAGTGGCGTTTGAAAAACCCTCCTCACCTACAAAAACCCTTCTCAACCACAGCTGGTGCGCCAGCAGCAATGAAGTAATAAATAAAATAGAATAATCTTTCTTTCCGAGCCTGGAGATCGAACCCGGGTCCCCGCAGTACCTTGAAGCAAGTGCCTTGAACACTAGGCCACGCGCCCATGCTTGACCAGTATAAGCTGAACTGGAGCATACGAATGCGTTGTACCAACGATCAGAAAAGTAATTTGGAAGCACTATAGAGTGGGTGCTTTACTGCAACATATCTTCTTGGCGAACTGAAACCGATCTGCTGGTCAACGCGTCAGGTCGATATCAGCAGTCGCTCATTTCAGGAAAATTCCGACTTCGAGAAAATTGAATTAAAACCATGTTTGCATGATCGCGTGATGGTCATTTCCTTGGGCCGTTGTACAGGCTGACAAATGTTCGAAATAACATGAAAGACGCCGTGCTGATTCCTACCGAAAACAGCGTTCCGGGGACGGCCGACACCTATAGAGAGAGAGAAAGAAAGAAAGAAAGAGAGAGAGAAAGAAAGAAAGAAAGAAAAAAATAAGGAAAGAAAGAAAGAAAGAAAGAAAGAAAGAAAGAAAGAAAGAAAGAAAGAAAGAAAGAAAGAAAGAAAGAAAGAAAGAAAGAAAGAAAGAAAGAAAGAAAGAAAGAAAGAAAGAAAGAAAGAAAGAAAGAAAGAAAGAAAGAAAGAAAGAGTGTGAGAGTTTCATTGTTCTTTTATAGTGTGTAATATTGGTATTACAGGTGGAGACCATAAAGATAAAGAGGGAGATCCCATAGTCAACAGACCGTATGGGCTTCCCATAAAAAATGAGTAATAAAAGTACAAAGCAGCTAAATTTAAACAATCTAAACACTGTATTAAATGAATAGGTGATACTGTAAAATGTTGACATTACAAAATATGAATAAGAATACGGTGACAATGAAATGAATATACTTAGTGCAAATAATTGCGAAGGTTTGTTTTGAATGCGTGGAAATGAGAGAGCGTCTTAATATGGCATGGTAATGAGTTCCAAAGTAGTGTGGCCGAAAAGCTAGTAGCGAATTTACCATAATTAGTCCTAGGTTTGTAATAAATAGCTCTTTGTTGAAGCGAATCGAGTAGGCATGGAGTAAAGAAATTGGCTGTAAGTAATTATGGGGAACGGGAGCTCTCCATTGTCAGATTTGTGAACAAGTGTTCTAAGTGAGTATTTATTTAGTTTTCCTACTGACAAGATACCGTTAGAGGTGAACAATGGAGATGCTTCTGATGTGTAGTGCTACGTGACATGAACCGAATGGCTTCATATCGAGTATGGTGTAATGGGGATAAATGAACGGGATGCGTGCTGCCCCACAATTACATGCAATAATTAATATACGAAAAAAAGAAATTGCAGTAAAGGGCAATTACTGTTTTCATATTAAAGAAAGTGCGTACTTTAAATAATAGTCTAATTCCATAAGCTGCCTGTTTTGTTAAGAATAAAACATGTTTATGAAATTTTAGGTGTTTGTCTAATATGACAGCAAGAAACAACATTGTCAGTAGGATAAAGTGTGTTGGATGCAAAGCTTACCGATGGAGATCCTAAAATAAGTTCTTGCTTAGAAGAGAAAATGAGGAACCTAAATTTTGTAGCATTGATATGTAGTCTATTCTGTCGGTACCAAGTAACTATGGTCTCCGTGTCGTGGGTAAGCTTGCACTTAAATGAAGCAAGGTTATTATCTGGGCAGAAAATATTTGCGTCGTCAGCGTCAAGAATACAGTCAGATGATTTGAGGCACTGCGAAAGGGCATTGGTGTACATTAAAAGCAGGAGAGGTCCTAATATTGATCCTTGCGGTACCCCAATGTTACTCCTTTTAGGGTGTGAGTAAGTGTTAGGTATTGATACACTATACCCTCTGTCCTCCAAATAGTTACGTATGAAAAAATTCGTAAGCAGGGGACTGTCTTTTTCAAGGCTAGAAGACAAGTCCACTTGTCGAAACGTAGGCTCGAGCACACAACCCCTGTTTACGGATTTTTTCATCGCAAGCTTCGATCTGCCCCTTCCTGCCGTTTTTTAAATACGTAGTAATTTCAGTGCCGCTTCTGTTACCCCAATAGAATCTAATTTTAGCAAAAAATATGTCATTGAACAAGTGAATTGAATGCTTTAGATATATTAATAAATAGCGCCCCAGCCGAACTAGCATCAATTGCCTGCGGGATCTCATCTGTCAAATATGCTAAATCAGTAGAGTAACCCTCCCTAAACCCAAACTGATTTGCTGACAGGATGTGAAATTTTGACAAATAACATGACAAGTGTATTACGATTAGTTTTCGGCAACTTTACCAAAGAATGAAAGTATAGCTATGGTACGGTAGTTAGATGTGGGACGCTTATCTCCCATCTTGAAAACAGGAATTATTTTGACCTTCTTCAAAGATACTTGTGCTAAAAATAAGGTTCACTATGTCACAAAATGTTTCTGATATTAAACACGCTATTATTTTTATGAGAGATAAGCAGAAATTATCAAGACCAGGCCCCGTATTTTTTAGATTAGAAATTACTGTAACTATTTCTTGAGGTGTCGTGAGGTGAAGAAAAAAGCTATGAGACACACGGGGGGTAAATTTGGGTTAGCGGATCTTCACACGCTTGCTTGTCTGAACAAAAGAAATGAATGAGAGACTTTGCAATGTCTCAGGAATTATCGAGATTTCCCGACAGTATCATAGTAATTCCGGCAATGTGATTGGATCTACCTAAAAATTTAGTTTAATACTTTCCATTCTTTTTTTTAGGGGCGAAGCTCCTTAGGGCTTAGCCTTGTCGTCATCCGCGTCCGTCACGGGGAAATTCGTGGACATGAGACACAGAAGAAGGTTTAACAATAGACTAATATCAATCGTAATTGTGAGAGAACAATATAAAACACCTTAGTAGCACAAACCCTCTACACTAGTCGGCGATTTAACGAACACATTATGGACCTTAGGACCTAGCTTTGTCGTTGAAGCTCACTATCCGCTGTCATGGTGGTTAGAAAACCATTGCTATAGTCGAAACGTGTGTATCTGAATAAAAAAAGGTTGACAATAGACGAACAATTATAATTGTGAAGGAACAATATAAAACACCTAAAAGCACAAACCCTTTATACTAGTCGCCGACTTCAGCGTAGGCATTATGTACCTTAGGACCGAGTTTTGTCATCGACTCTTTATGCCACTTTATGTCACTCAGTTTACATTATATGGGGCAACGCTCGGGTAACATGTGACACACGAAAAAAACTCACGCCATATCCACGAAGTGAATGATTATGAGTGGGCGAAGCTCCGGAGGTAATCTGGTAAACCGTCAATCCCCGTAAATTTTGCCCACTCGATCATCATACAAAGACCTGACACACAAACGCGGGGGTCCTCATATATGACGTTAAGCTCAGGGGAACGTTTGTTGTCGGCGTTGCCGTTTTGCCTTTCGAGGGCGAGAGCGCGTTCACGATCGTTTTCATTCATGGCAGAAAGAGAATGTGTGGTCTGGAACGCGCTTATACTTCATGGTCATCAGCGTCATCGTCATCGTTATCACGTGTACTGGGTACATTCCACTATACTGGAACGCGCTTATTCTTCATGGTCATCAGGCGTCATCGTCATCTTTATCACGTGGAGTGGATACATCCTAATAGTGCGTTATGTTGGGCCAGTTGGTGCATCGTTATTTGAAATACGTGGCGCAAGGTTACTACAGAGAAGAGACAAGAAGAGACAGTTGTGCGTTGTGCTGTGGGCACTGTTTACGAAATACCCCTGAGCTGCGGCAAGGTCTATATAGGCCAGACAGGGCGCTGTACAAATGACCGCTTTAAGGGAGCATTCTTTATCAATTAGGACTGGAACAGGGTCTCATTTACCCTTTCACTGTGCTTCGTGTGGCTGCACACCGCAGTTCGATCGCACGCGACTACTTGGAAGGAGCCGGGATGCGCTGGCGCAGGGAGTTACTGGAAGCCTTTCACATAAGGAAGAAATGTGATTCTTGCGTCAGCGTGCCATCAGTTTTGTTGCATACGAGTGAATTTGAACTGTTGGATCTAGATGTACTTCAGATGGTTTTTTACGAAGTGTCTGTCATTTTTTTTTTTAGTGATTTCCACGAGCTTTGCGCAGGTTTGGGTTTCCGTTGTTTTTTTTTCGATGGCTTTACATTAGGATACATTTGTTTGTTGCTGGTTCCCAGATATCATGATTGTGATCTTTTCAAACCTCGTCTTCCTGCACGTGCAGTGAGTGGAAAGTTCTGCGCATGTCCTTCAAGAAAAAAAAATGGCGTTCTTTCCGTCTCTTCTTGTCTCTTCTCTGTAGTAACCTTGCGCCACGTATTTCAAAAAAAATGGATACATCCTACTATGCGTGGCTACCTACTACTACTCCTCCTACTACTACATACTACAGAGGAGGGACAGACCCACACCCTAAGGAGCTTCGCCCCTAAAAAAGGTTTAACAATACACTAATATCAATCATAATTGTGACGAAACAATACAAAACACCTACAAGTACAAACCCTTTATACTAGTCGGTGACTTCAACGTAGACATTATGGACCTTAGTACCTAGTTTCACCCACTCGTCATCATTCACTTCGTGGAGTTGCGTGGATTTTTTTACATCATTACCAGCACACTTCATTTCATTTTCATTCTACTCTGTTTTAGCCTGTTTGAGCAGTTTTCTTAATAAGTTAAAATACTTTTTCTACCTTTCATGAAGTTCAGTGTTAAAGGGACACGAAAGGCAAATATTAAGTCGACGTTGATTGCTGAAATAGCGGTCCAGAAACCTCGTAGTGTTATTTTCGTGCCAAGGAAATGTTTTTTTTTTAAAATAAAGTCACGTTTTAATGGTCCGCACGGCATTAGCGCACTTCAAATTACCCGCCTGAAAACGGACCTCCTGAACATAGCAGTTGCCTTGCCCAACGTTGCCCGCCTTTACTGCGCGGCCGCCGACACTAGCAGCAGCAGAGCGAAAGTAGCGGGAGCCACAGCAGTACAACGGCCATTGAACAATTTTCTGCCATGGCCTCCGAGATTGCGCGCCGGCGGGTTTCTCTCCAGCCGTCCCAATCGCACGGAGAGAGTGTAATTTCAGAGGTGGGCGTGGCTCGCTCCTCTTCCGCACCGCGGCGCTCGCCTCTGAGGGTCGGAAAGGCTGCCACGCTGTTGGCGCGGCTTTCATGAGGCGAGGAAAAAATGGTTTTGCGCTTTTATATAACCTCTCACAGGTTTGGAAATTGGGAAATGTCAGGTCAAGGTGTACGAGAGGCAAAGTGCATGCTGGGGCCTATCTATACTCAAATACGCTTTCTCTTTCTTTCTTTCTTTCTTTCTTTCTTTCTTTCTTTCTTTCTTTCTTTCTTTCTTTCTTTCTTTCTTTCTTTCTTTCTTTCTTCCTTTCTTTTCTTTCTTTCTTTCTTTCTTTCTTTTTTTCTGTAGATATGCGCCTCCTATATTAGAGCACTTAGAAGTGCAATGCCTCTGCGAGAGATCCGCATGTGCTGAAAACGCACTATACTTCGAAGCTTGCGGGCTGTATAGTATGGGGGGCGCTGACGAAGGAGAACAAAAAAGAGAACGATTGTTGGGCTGGGTGCGACGACACTTGGGGCTCGAGCTCGCCCTGCCGCTGAAGACGGATCAGTTTCTCTGCCTTTCAATAAAGAGCTCTATCTCTATATATATGCCTCACAATCATATCAGGCTTTTGGCACGAGAAACCGCAGAAATTATTATTATTAATAAAATAGAAACGCGTCCGCCCAGCTTTTAAACATTTATCTCACCGGTCATTCCACGTTGCATAGTGCCTTCTATGTGCATAGCAAATAGCTCACTCGACAACCAAGAACACCTGCTGCCACAAAGTTCACATGATGAACAGCCTACACAGAAATGGATAAATGCAAAACGTTGCCTTCTGGTTTGAACCCGACCTCCAACACAACACCCGTGAAAATATAGCGCGCACGAAGCGATCAGCCATCTCTGCTAGCTCAGCCTCCGTGCCTGTCAAAGACAAGCTGCAATATAGTGTTCGTAGGTCGCCTCTACGCGGCGCAAGAACGACCCGCTGCGCCCAGCCGCCACTCGGCCATGCTCAGGTGTTCACGACAGAACTGTATAGTTTACAGAGATGGTGCTTTGGGGCTGGTGGTGGTGGGGGAAAACATTCTTTTTTCAGAAAATGAGCCAGGAGAGACGCTTCGTTCCGCAACTCGTAAGGGGGCACTGCGAGCGTCGTTTGGAGGAGGGGGAAGGAGACTGAAAGAAGTGAGCGAGAAGGAGAGTTCACGGGTACAACAGCACAAACATAACGGGACAAAACAGAACACAAGACGGAGGACTTACTTCATCTCACCTTAGTTAGTTGGAGTCAGCACTTTGTTCCGTGTGTTCTTTGTGTCTTGTTATGTTTGTGCTGTTTTGTCTAGGAATTATGCGTCACCAACTGGCCTGCCAACAAACATTACTGAAGAGAAGGAGAGGCCACCTTCTCGAGATGTGGGTACACACACTAGTTAGCGAACGGCTGGGGTAGCTGTCTCCACATCACAAAAACCGGTGGGTGTCCGGCGACAATGGGAAACGAAACCAGGTCTCCTGCACTGGAGGAGGATGCTCTGACCACAGAAATCCATTCCACAGCCAGTGCGACCTCGCATTCCCTTTTTTTTCCTATACCTCACACATTAGTCAATTGCCACTGCCCGTTCGACAGCAGTTATAATCATGTGGGAAGTTGAGAGACAGAGAGAGAGCTTACGCGTATGCCAAGTCTAAAAAAAACCTAGTTCACGTTCTGCAGGAGTCAGAGGGAACTACACCAGTGCCGCAGTTGCCCTGCCAATAGAGATTGTTAATTTGCGCCCATTTACTACGAGTGTGAATCTCTATTCGCGCATGGTGAAG
>JALIZH010019502.1:0-22330 GCA_030522465.1 Rhipicephalus appendiculatus | reverse complement strand
GCAGTCGTGCACGTTCACGAGAAAAAATGCCCCCACCTCCCCGAAGGGAATCGTGAGGAAATGCGAATGCATTTCGCGCGCGCTTCACTCCATTTATATATGGTGGTTGTGGTTCGAAGAAGGAAAAGGCGCCTAATTTCTGCAGCCCGGTCGGGAGCACGGCGCAGCGCCTGTTTTTTTTCTTTTTTTTATCGCGGTAGCTCCGCTGAGCTCCCGCGATGCGAGCGCCCTCACGCACCAGAGCGCGCTCCTCCTCTCCACTTTGCTAGGGGCGAGGATAAGCGCGCGCGCCCGCAGCTTTTGCTATGGGAGAGAGAGTCAGAGCGGAGAGATAACACCTGCCGGCGCGCGGACACCTCCTCAACCTATCCTCCTCCCCGCGGACAACGCCGGCCAACGCCGGACAACGCCGCCTGACATAGCCCGACTAAGAAATGCATTCGCATTTAAAAAAGAAGTTGAGCACGAAGTTGCCATTTTCTCAAGCGCCCTATCTTCATACAGAGGCTTGTGCTCACCCTGTTCGACGCTTCCCGCGACTGATGTTTGGTATCGCACAACGGATAGCATGCTATTGGTCAACAGCCGGCATAAATAAACAAGCGGTGTTTGGGTAAGATGAGCTTCGTGTCACAGTTGGCCGCCTCGTGCCGGCGCCGCGCTCTACAGTCTGCTAACATTACACGGCAGTCATACGCGGTGCACAGGAATCGCAGCGGGAGAGAGCGATCACGTTTCATCCAGAGCGTTCATGGTCATGATGCACCGACGTAACTTCTTTCCTCCGGGCCATCCCTCCCTGTGTAGTGTCCAGTCCACTCGTTGAGACGAGAGAAGAGTGAAAGCGCTAACAGCGTGCCACAAACCTCGGTAACCCCGCTAGTATTTGATGGATTCAAGACATTTTCGCGGAAAGCGATTTGTGAGGCAAAAACTCCGATACTGAAATCATTCGATCATTACTTGGAAAAGTGTTCCAAGACCTCTTTCAAAGTTCTGCCACCTGTCAAACAAAGCAGAGAAATCATTTCTGAATTACATATTTCGACAAAGACGGTTCCTGTAAGACCTTCCTGAATGGTTACCAATGCAATCCTATCAGACAACGCGCTATAGCACTCGGACGTCCACATCAATTTTGGTGTTCGCGTATATTAATTTCTGGCGAAAATGACAGTTCCCAATGAAAAGAAAAGTACGGCGCGTAAGAAAAAAATGAGAAGCTGCGTTGGAGCCAAACACAAGTGGCCATGCGACGGAAGCTGTGCAGTGGGAAGCGTCATCTATGCTCTTGGCCTGACCTGCCCTTCACAGCCAGGCGATCAGATCCACGTGCGAAAGACACGCACTAATCCAGTTTAAAGCCAAAATCTTTAATGTCTCATGCTCACGTCCGTCCGTCAATCCCTCCGTCCGTGCCCTGGCACAGTGACAGGTGGCCGCCGGGCTCTACAGCGCTCGGACGCTAGCGCTCGCGCTTTGCTTGAGTAGCGTTGCTAGCCACCAAAGCGTCGCTGTGCCCAGCGCGTCCAATCATGCAAGAAGGGAGACGCGTGCATCGCGTTCCATTCTGACCGATCCCGTCTCAATGGGCACAGGCGTTCGCACCTTCAATTTTTCAGTTGGGATGATAGAATAAAATGTTAAAACAAAAGCCATGGATGGTTGGGACGTCAGCCGCAAAACTTCTCTAACAAAAAACAGGATGACGTGCGTTAGTTCTTTTTTTTAATGCGAAGCATTTCTTTGTCTACTGTAGGTACTTTTGGCGTTTCTATCTATCTATCTATCTATCTATCTATCTATCTATCTATCTATCTATCTATCTATCTATCTATCTATCAATCAATCAATCAATCAATCTATCTATCTATCTATCTATCTATCTATCTATCTATGTGTCTATCTATCTATCTATCTATCTATCTATCTATCTATCTATCTATCTATCTATCTATCTATCTATCTATATGGCGCCTACGTCTGGGTGTTCTCGTGATCCCCCCCCTTATCTTGGGGTAGACCAAAATTATTATGGGACGGTAAGATGGTTTGACGAATATGACTCGGTGGTCATGACATGAATAATGCGACAATCCCTTCGCGTACGTCGTAAAACCCTTTTCTCCAGACACGTGTGGCACATACCCGTAAACCACGGGCCACGGTATGCGGGTATGCGCCACAGGTGATTGACAGTTTATATCTACCCAGGAAAGACGAGAACAGACATTGGTAATTTTACCGCGAGAGCGTGAAGAAAAAAGCCGGCAGATCCCACGCACTGTGGGAATCGATGTAATGCGAAGCAGCCAAGAAGGAGCAAAACATGCTTTACATAATTTGCATGTCATGTTTTACATGTTACGACCTGTCATTTATGTTCTTCATACAGTCACGCCGCGCAATACCAATTTTAGTGTATATCAAGCTAGCGAACTGAACGCAAGCACACCATGAGCGTGACATGTAAATGGCGTTGTAGATGACATGCATGCCAAGAGTTTCATGTTACCACCTGCCATTTATGTTCATTATACAGTCGTGTCACTCAATACCAAATTTTGTGTATATCACGCTAACGAAACGGCCGCGAGCGCGCCATGAGCGTGGAATGCAAGTCATGTCGCTCATGACAAGTCATGATTTCCATATTACCACCTGTCATTTATGTTCGTCATACAGTCAAGTCACTCAATACCAAATTTGGTGTATATCAAGCTAACGAAACGGCCGCGAACGCGCCATGAGCGTGGCATGCAAGTCATGTCGCACATGACATGTCATGATTTACATGTTACCACTTGTCATTATGTTCATCATACAGTCACGTCACTCAATACCAAGTTTGGTGTATATCAATCTAGCAAAACGGCCGCGAGCGTGCCATGAGCGTGGCATGTAAATCATGTTGTTCATGACATACACGTCATTATTTGCATATTACCACCTGTGATTTATGTTCGTCATACAGTCACGTCACTCAATCCCAAATTTGGTGTATATCAAACTAACGAAACGGCCACGAGTGCTCCATGAGCGTGGCATGTAAATGATACTTTTCATGACAAGTTAATCATGATTTTCGTGATATGATCAGCCATTTATGTTCGTCATACGGTCATGTTATGCCATACAAAATTTGGTATAAATCCCATTAATGATACGGCCAGGAGAGCACAATGTCGTAGGCGGCTGGATAGATAGATAGATAGATAGATAGATAGATAGATAGATAGATAGATAGATAGATAGATAGATAGATAGATAGATAGATAGATAGATAGATAGATAGATAGATAGATAGATAGATAGATAGATAGATAGATAGATAGATAGATAGATAGATAGATAGATAGATAGTTACGCTCAAACTCGCCGAAGTTCGCTAAGAAATGTTTCGCATTTAAAAGCTGACATCGGCAGCGTTCACCTGAAGAATGCAAAGAATAAATGTCAATGTACCAGTAGGAATCGAACCCAAGCATTCTGCGTGGCAATCATGTATTCTAGCACAAAGGCATGCCAGGTCTCAAAACTGCTTTTCAAAAAGACCCTAACGTTCCTGAAACGTCGATTGTGGATGCAGTGCTAGGTATCCAACTTTATAAACATTACATAGGTACTCCTAATAAACACTAGTCACCTCGGGTTAAGCTCAATTGTAGTTAAGCGTCCTCCACTGAAGCTGATTTATGTAGGGCTGTCCAGGGCTACCATTCTCACAAGTAATAGCGCTACGTATCAGTTTAACCACTTCCGGTGTTGCTAATACCCGTGTTGCTGTTGGCATCGTTATGCAACTGTAAACAACTAGTTATAGAAAACATATGCGACTGTTCAACATATGTCTGTGCTTACAACATCTGTACATATCCTTAGCGTCATTTCGTAACGTTTCGCCGAATAAAAAATTGCGACACAGTCTGCTTCCCTCCGCATGCTTCGCATAACATCGATGCCCAAGGCACATGGGATCTGCCGAATTTTTTTTTATTCTTTACGGTGACAATCAATGATGATTTGTCGGCATGTGACCAGGATTGTTAGGCGTTACTCGCGACTGCGGGGACCTCAAGCACAAGAAAAAGGGGCGAGCTGCCACCTGCGTCATCTTGGGCAGTGGCACGTGCTCCTTGGAAGCGTGAATAACTCAGGCGGGTGAACTTCGTCAAAGATGAAATACTTTTTAAATGCGTATGCATTTCTTAGTCGGGCTATGTCAGGCATCCGGCGTTGTGCGGCGTTGTTCGGCGTTGTCCGCGGCGGTGGCCGCGCGCCGGCAGGTGTTATCCTCCGCTCTCACTCCCTCTCCCAAAGAAACAGCTGCGGGCGCGCGCGCTTATCCCCGCCCCTAGCAACCGGAGCATGTGGTGCGAGAGAGTGTAGGAGAGGGTAGGTGCAGGGCTTCGCCACTCCTTCTCTCGCCGTCCGCTCGCTCGCACGTATATATATACATATATATATATATGCAAGGAAGGGACGACGAAACTTTCATGAAAGCGTCTTTAATGAACGTTTTCGGCTGGTGGACCAGCCTTCGTCAGAGTACTGTAACATTTGTTGTTACATTACTCTGACGAAGGCTGGTCCACCAGCCGAAAACGTTCAGTAAAGACGCTTTCATGAAAGTTTCGTCGTCCCTTCCTTGCATACAATACGTCGGGTCCAGCGTGAATGACGTTCAAAGAGTCCGGTATATATATATATATATATATATATATATATATATATATATATATATAGTTCAAAAAAATATATCAAGCACGTAGGAAAAAAATTGTTCTCGGAAGGACTGACGTATCGGCCGCGGGACCGGCCTCCGACGAAGGCCGGTCCCGCGGCCGAAACGTCAGTCCTTCCGAGAACAATTTTTTTCCTACGTGGTTGATATATTTTTTTGAACTGTTACTTCCGGGTCCTGTGTTATCCCTTCATTGTTTATATATATATATATATATATATATATATATATATATATACAAAAAAATAAAAAATAACAAAAAATAAAAAAAAGAAAAAGAAAAAAAATAAAAAAAGAAAAGAAAGAAAAAAATAGAAAAAAAATAAAAAAAAAGAAAAAAAAGAAAAAAGTCACAGTTTCACCGCAAGGGTGAAGCAATGAATGCGATAGCAAAAAAATTGTAATGTTATACGAAGTGAGGCTGGCAGCTAACTCTTTTTGGATCCGATCTCACGCAACTCTAGAAAACGCTTCTTTAAGAGAATTCTCTTCGCGTTGAAAGCGCAGCACGTAGAAGGGTACGCCGGCCCGGCCGCCGAGAAGGGGAGATGAGAAGGGGAGATAACGCGCGCGCCCCCGCTCGTAAAATCGAAGGTCGCTCGAGGGACCCCCCCCCCCCCCCTCGCGTCTTTTCACGCTCACGAACGACGGGCGGGCCCGGTTATATATATACATATACATATACGGCAAATGACGCCGACGCGGACGCCGACGCCGACGGCGAAAACCAGCCGCGAGTGTCCATATAATTGCTATCGCAATAAAACAGGGGCTGCGCCGTGCTCCCGACCGGGCTGCAGAAATTAGGCGCCTTTTCCTTCTTCGAACCACAACCACCATATATAAATGGAGTGAAGCGCGCGCGAAATGCATTCTCATTTCCTCCCGATTCCCTTCGGGGAGGTGGGGGGCATTTTTTTTGTATAGCTTGGCGCACTTTTTGAAGCAGCCAGTGGTCCATATTGTAGTCGGGAGAGAGTGAACTTAAGTGCGCTTGGTGAGATGTTCCGGTCATTTAACTGAGACCAGAGTAACATTTTTTTCCTTAGTAAAATAGGGTGGGAGGGTTCATAGTTTGCAAGAATAGATGCGATAATCTCTTATGAGAAATTCGAAGAGAACAGATGTTAGAAACTCGTCCTTTGATGTTCCGATGATGCATTTGTGCAGCCTTTCTACACCCGTCTGCACGTTACGGAGTATGATCGCCTAGGAAGGCCTCTATTGCATCGGTAGGGAAGGGGGGAGAGTAAAAATAAAAGCCAGGGGGGGGGGGGGGGGGGCGCAAGAGAAGCATAAAAGAAAAGCTGAGACTGCTTACCCGATGTGTCTGATTTGCCATTATGTACTGAGGGTGTGGGAGGATACTAGAAACAGAAAAGAAAAGAGAGAAAAAGAGCGATATAAACACAGAAAAACCAATTTTTTTGTTCTTAGGAGCACAGAGTAAAGGTTCTCGGAAATATGGTTGTGCTTGTACATTGTTTGATACCGTTCAACATCAATGTTTTTCCACATCTCTCGGCGGGGCCCGTCGCGGTGACTCCATCACAAGGCGAATCTAATAGGCAATTCCGGCTTTCCATGAATATGGTGTCAACGAATGAACTCAATACTAATAGCGAAGTGCGCTATTGTATTCTTTATTAATTATGAAGGGACACTCAACTATAAGTGTATGACTATGTTGGGTAGATGTGCGAGTTAGGGAATGTAGATATGAACATCAGTTACGCATTGACACTCATGTGCGTAGCAGGACATATGAAAGACTTTAAAGAAGAAGACTGCGAAAGAGCGCGCAAATGTATTTTTTTATTGGCAGATATTGTTTCAAATCCCTTTGCTTTACAAGCAGATGTCGGTGCTGCTTCGTGCCACCCTTCCCGAAACAAACAAACAAACAAAAAGTTAGTTGCCTGAACCGGCTTGTTTAATTAAAAAATATAAAATAGATTGGTAGTTATATATATTCTATTTTTAAAGAAAAAATTCAGCGGATCCCACGTATTGTGGGAAACAATTTCATGCCAAGCGGCCGGCAAGTAATTGCCTATGCTGCATTATTATTTCGACAACAATTATATTGACATTCTCGGGGAATTTTCGCCGTCGCCATCTCCGTCTTGTGCCGGACATATAAATGTATGTAGATATAAATGAAAGCAACAACTAAAAATACATCGGAAGAAAACATTTTCTAAGCGAGGCACCGGGATTGGAACCTGTGACCCGTCGCTTTGCAGTCCGCCATGTTAGGCAGCTCTGCCACATGCTACGCCGTCTTTGGAATGTTAACGGTGAGCATATAGCGCTGTTGGTACGCAGATCTCCGAAGCGCTTCGGCGTGTTCAGTCCCACCCGCGAGATGGTACGAAGGGCGCGCTTTAGCTACAACATTTTGTTTCAAATGCTTTAGAGTAAAACGCTCTGGTGGGCTAGTATGTTCTATGCTGTTAGACGTTCTTAAACTGCGCGAAATGACCAGGGCACGAGTAACAAAACACACACACAACACGAGCGCTGACTGCCAACTGTTTCTCATGAACAGTTGGCAGCCTGAGCTCGTGTTATTCTGTATGTTTTCTTACTCGTGTCCTGGTCATTTCACGGACTTTATGAACGTCTAACAACTGCTCTTGAGACGCGCACTAAAAAAAATGCCCCCACCTCCCCGAAGGGAATCGTGAGGAAATGCGAATGCATTTCGCGCGTGCTTCACTCCAATTATATATGGTGGTTGTGGTTCGAAGAAGGAAAAGGCGCCTAATTTCTGCAGCCCGTTCGGGAGCACTGCGCAGAGCCTTTTTTTTTTCTTTTTCTTGTTTTTTTTAATTTTTTTTATTTATTTTTTTTAATTTTTTTTTCATATATAGCTCCGCCGAGCTCCGCCGCAGTCCGCTTTTAGTTAACGCGCACGCTGCGAATTTTTATTGCTCAACAACGCACAGGAGAAACCTCCCACCGGCACCACCTTGGAGGTCAAGATTCATTGCCATATATACGGGGTGGCCAGTGAACGGTTGTGCAGCGCGAGCAGTCGGTTTTTTCAACCAAGAAACTCGCTAGCAGACGCTGCCTGTGTCGGCGTCGCGAGGCGAGAGAGGGAGAGGGGGGAGCGTAGGAGAGGAGAGAGAGAGGGGGCGCGCATGCGCAGTGGGAGTGTGAACGCTGCGGGCAGATATGCCTAGAGAAGAGAGGGGGGGAGCGTAGGAGAGGAGAAGAGAGGTGGGACGCGCATGCGCAGTGGGAGTGTGGACGGCGCGGGCAGGGATGCCTAGAGGAGAGAGGGGGGAGCGTAGCAGGGGAGAGAGGAGGGGAGGCGCATGCGCAGTGAGGGTGTGGTTGCCGTGGGGAGGGATGCCTAGAGGAGGGAGAGAGGAGGTTTTTTATTTTTATTTTTTTTTAAAGGGTTTGAGCATGCGCAGTAAGGGTGGTCACGCCGCACACCACCACCACCGGATTAAGCTTCGCCATAAGATGCTTCACATCTAACACCTGCCGGCGCGCACACCTCCTCAACCTATCCTCCTGCTCCTCCTCCGCGGACAACGCCAACGCCAACGCCGGATGCCTGACATAGCCCGACTATGAAATGCATTCGCATTTAAAAGTGGTCCATTTCTGTACTCATTCGCGATGTGGAACGCCGGGCAAGCAACAATTCGAACGCGACACACCACGGGAGGCACAGAGGGGTCACTCCACGCGCCGCAAGGTTCAACAGGAGGCTCTGGCATAGTCGACACTTCCAGTGCGCTGATGAAACACGAAAAAGTAACAACTGTGACAGTTGTTACTTTGGGTTACTACAGTGTGTACATGAGGGTTCTTTTCGAGCGTCCTTCAAAAGATTTGGCAGCGTGGTGCGAGTGTAGAGCTGTGACAGCTGACAGTTCACGTTCGTCCTGTGTGCGTTCTTTGCGTGCTTCCTTTGCGCTTGAGCGACGCTCGGCAGGTATGGTATCGAGTTACTTCCGTTCATCATGTGTAATTCTAATTCGTTGTTACTGCATTAATTGCTTCACCCTTGCGGCGGAACTGAGATTTGTTGGCTTTGAGTCAAGTGTTACGAGGTGGATCGATGGATTTTTGCAAGTGTAGTAGTTGTGTGCACATCGTGGGCTGAGTAGAAACGTCGACTACACTGGCGTTTAAGGGTAACTTGTGGTTTGACGTAAGGGCAGCACTCCCGTTATACCACAGACGTCTGTATTATCGAAATGAAGTAAACTTTACGGTTCAATTATGTAAATATCATACGGAACTTTCCATTGCCTATTCCTCCGGGGTCGACTAACACGGAACTGTAGTTGCTGAATCGGAATAGTGCAAATGTAACGTTTATTATACAGCTAAAAAGCGGAGTCAACACTGAAATAACAATTGGTGTTAACCTGACATGACGCCTGTATGATAGGGAGCACATATGCAACGTTTAATGCTTTCTTATAAAAGTCACAGTTTCACCGCAAGGGTGAAGCAATGAATGCGATAGCAACAAATTGTAATGTTATACGAAGTGAGGCTGGCAGCCAAGTCTTTTGGATCCGATCTCACGCAAGTCTAGAAAACGCTTGTTTAAGAGAATTCTCTTCGCGTTGAGAGCGCAGCACGTAGAAGGGTACACCGGCCCCCCGCTGTCGGCCGCCGAGAAGGGGAGATAACGCGCGCGCCCGCGACGACCGGGGTCGTAAAATCGAAGGTCGCTCGAGGGACCCCCCCACCTCCCCCTCGCGTCTTTTCACGCTCGCGAACGACGAGCGGGGCCGGTTGAACAGTTGGGGGGATCTTATCGCATGCGCCTCGGAGCGACGGAGATGCCGGCTCGTTTGATCGCCGCTTCAGCCGCGTTCACCGCTCCCGCTCGCCCGCTATTACCCGCTGGTAGAACGTACGATGCGCAGGGGGTTCTTATCAATTTGGACTTCATACGCGACATGACGGCGACGGCGACGGCGACGGCAAAAACCCGTCGAGACTGTCCATATAATTGCTATCGCAATAAAATTAGATAGCCAGCATTCCAACCACTATGAACGTGACACCGACATTGCACCTGCATATGGCCTTTTCCCAAGCAATTTCAGTACCTGGCGTGGCTCAGAGGGCAGAATACGTGACTACCACGCAGAATGCTTGGATTTGATTCTTGCAGGGATCCTGATTTTAAATGCGAAGCATTTCTTAGCGAACTTCGGCGACTTTGAGCGTATCTATCTATCTAGCTATCTATCTAGCCGCCTACGACTTTGTGCTTTCCAGGCCGTATCGTTCATGGGATTTATACCAAATTTGGTATGGCATAACATGACTGTATGACGAACATAAATGGCTGGTCATATCATGAAAATCATGACTAACTTCTCATGAAAAGTATGATTTACATGCCACGCTCATGGCGCGCTCGCGGCCGTTTCGTTAGCTTGATATACACCAAACTTGGTATTGAGTGACGTGACTGTATGACGAACATAAATGACAAGTGGTAATATGGAAATCACGACTTGTCATGTGCGACATGACTTGCATGCCATGCTCATGGCGCGCTCGCGGCTGTTTCGTTAGCTTGATATACACCAAATTTGGTATTGAGTGACATGACTGTATGACAAACATAAATGACAAGTGGTAATATGGAAATCATGACTTGTCATGTGCGAGATGACTTGCATGCCACGCTCATGGCGCGCTCGCGGCCGTTTCGTTAGCTTGATATACACCAAACTTGGTATTGAGTGACGTGACTGTATGACGAACATAAATGACAAGTGGTAATATGGAAATCATGACTTGTCATGTGCGACATGACTTGCATGCCAAGCTCATGGCGTGCTCACGGCCGTTTCGTTAGCTTGACATACACCAAATTTGGTATTGAGTGACATGACTGTATGACGAACATAAATGACAAGTGGTAATATGGAAATCATGACATGTCATGAGCGACATGACTTGCATTCCACTCTCATGGCGCGATCGCAGCCGTTTCGTTAACTTCATATACACCAAATTGGTATTGAGTGACATGACTGTATAACGAATATAAGTGGCGGGTGGTAACATGAAAATCTTGGCATGCATGTCATCTACAACGTCATTTACATGCCACGCTCATAGTGCGCTTGCGTCCAGTTCGCCAGATTGATATACACCAAAATTGGTATTGCGTGACGTGACTGTATGACGAGCATAAATGATAGGTCCTAACATGTAAAACATGACATGCAAATTATGTAAAGCATGATTTGCTCCTTCCTGGCTGCTTCGCATTACATCGATTCCCACAGTGCATGGGATCTGCCGGCTTTTTATTTCTTTGCATTCATCGGGCGAACGCTGCCGATGTCGATTTTTCCTAACGTTCTCGCATTGAAATTGCCAATGCGTGTTCCCGCCGTTCCTGGGAAAGTATAAACTGTCAATCACCTGCGGCACGTACCCGCATACCGCATACGGGTATCTGCAACACGTGTCTGGAGCAGAGGAGTTCACAACGTGCGCGAAAGGATTTTCACGTTATTCATGTCATCGCCAGACAGTCATGTTTGCCAAGCACCCAGACGTAGGCGGCTAGATAGATAGATAGATAGATAGATAGATAGATAGATAGATAGATAGATAGATAGATAGATAGATAGATAGATAGATAGATAGATAGATAGATAGATAGATAGATAGATAGATAGAAACGCTCAAAGTGCCTGTAGTGGACAGTGCGCTTGGCGTCCGCGAAATAGACAAAGAGACATAGAAGCTCGGACTTCATGGCCGTGACATCAGCTTAGTCACCTGCCTAATAAAGGTTTGTTTGTTGTGAGCCTTCTGTTCCCACATGCTTTTTGTTCGATCAGAATTCCTTGCAATTTAATAAAAACTGAAATAGAAACACTTCTTTTACAACATCTTTATTTGTGAGTGCGAAATACGAATTCAGTGGCAATTACCTTCTCTTTGGTCTTGTGAACATTATTTCCCGTGTGAATGAGAAACAACTTCATAATGCAGGTGAAAGCTAGAATTATATCCGACGTCAGCTACAAATAACTTGACTGCGCATCATGCGAAATATACTCAGTCATATGATGACCATGTATTGGTAAGCATTTTCACAGAATAAAAACTGCGGAAGCTACGGAAAGGCTCGTGGTGGTGTAGGTCTAGCCATATTAGGGGCGAAGCTCCTCTTAGTCTAACCTTGTCAGGCGTAACGCGTAACCCCCCAGTATCGCCTGCCATCTCGGAGGCCATGATAAGAGATGACCATTTGTCGTCTCATTTCCTAGATGGCGTTACTCTGCCGCTACTCTCCGAATTGCCGCTACTCTCCGATTGGCTGCTGCGCGCGCTTTGCCTGAGTGCGCGGCGATCGAGAGCCTCTCTCAGTCTCCTGGATCGTCGCCGTACGTGTCGAATCGTTGGTTGGGCATGGACGAAGCGAAGCAGCGGGCGCGGAGGGCCGCCGCTTCTCGGGCTCGCCTTTTGGGGTCCGCTGCTCTCGCTGCTCGGAGTGCACGTTGGCGCCGCTAGCTGTGCACTTCTCCGACCACAAGTGCGTAATATATAAAGGTAACTTGAAATCTAAATAAAAGTTTTCTTCACCGTACCTCACGTGTTTGCATGATGATTTTATCGGGCGAACTTCCCGGAGGGTTAACGGCATCAACCATAACCTCTCAAGCTTCGCCCGCCTCACCATCATTCACCTCGTGGATATGCTGTGATTTTTTTTATTATTGTTTGGATACGGTGATATGTTGCGTTTGGTTTGTGAATATACATTGCTATATTTCTTTTCTGCGTGTACCACTTTCTTTCAGTTTTATAGAGCACAGCTCTTCCCTTTTGTACGTTGAGTGGCATCACCATCGCCGTCACCGTTGCAGTCACCGCTGTCGTCACCGTCGGTGGCGTAATCGATAGACATGAAAAAGTAACCGATAGACATAACACTAAAATGAGAAAAGATACCCAGGAGTGAATGGGATTTAAACCCCGGCCCTCTGCGTGGCCGTCGAGTATTCTACCACAGAGCCCCGCTGGGTCTTCAAAGATGTGTGCAAAAAGAAATATACAAAAAAAAAAACACCAAACCTGTGCGGAAGACACAGCACAGTCGCAGCGAAAGCTGGAAGGGCGGCTTTTCTAGAGCCTTTTGAACACTCTCGGGGCAACTACCACCAGCACACTTGCATGGCACCCACTACGCCACAAATCATCATAGTTTTTGTGTAGTGGCGAAGCGTCCACTATGACATTATTCTTCATTCTTCGGAAAGGCGTGGTACCCGCTACACACTTGTAAGGCATTATGCGCACTTTGTTGATGCTGTGGCTGACGAAGATGAAGAATTACGCCTGAGGCTTTTGTAATGGGTTAGAGCATTCAACGACCCACTCGTTACGCAATTCGCATTGTGTGACGCCTGGTTGCTACTTTACTATTCTAAAACGCTTTATCAGACGTGTTAACGGGGCTCCTTACCTCACATGAAGCCTGCGTAGGGTCCCTTTGCAACGGAGTGTCAAGCACCGGCGTAGCTCAGTGGTAGAGTACTAGGCTGCCACGTAGAGGGCCTGGATTTTATACTCATTCTGTCCTGGGTATTTTTTATCTCTTTACTTTTTTTCTTATATCGCGCGATAGTAGTTACGGAACCGGTGGTGGCGGCGGCGGCGGACAACTACGGTGCCAGAATCGGCCCTTGTTGCGATCTCATAACAGCTTTCACTGTTCAAGACCCTATACAGGCGTCATGTCTGGCAAGCAATCGTGTTAACCTATGAATGTAATATAGCGTAGCACAAGAGCCAGGAAAGAAGGAAGATACGAGCGGAAGTACAGAGAGGTTAGCCAGTTCTTAGACCGACTGGCTACGCACAAGAGTAAAATTATTTTAATAATTATTTTATGAACTATTTTATTTTTGCAGAAGACTAAAATAACAACCCGGCGTCCCACAATCTTAATCACGCAACGAGTATGCGGTTTACTGCTTTTCACCCACTGCTAAGTACTCAGCCATAATTCTTTATCGTCATCAGCTACATGCAGCATTGTGCACAGAATACCTTACAGATGTGTAGCGGGTACCTCGGCCATCCACAGAAAAATGAATAATGGCGTAGTGGGTGCTGTGCTATTTCACAAAAAGTATGATTTATGGCGTAGTCGATGCCTTGCGGAAAACTAAAACTTCAAACGCTGTTGGCCTTGCCTAGACACGAAGCTGCGCTCAGGATTCGCATTGGGAGTATCGTAGCCGTCGTCGGTTTTTTTTTAAATGCGAATGCATTTCATAGTCGGGCTATGTCAGGCGTCCAGCGTTGGCGTTGGCGTTGTCCGCGGAGGAGGAGGAGGAGGACAGGTTGAGGAGGTGACCACCCTTACTGCGCATGCGCAAACCCTTTCAAAAAAAAAATAAAAATAAAAAACCTCCTCTTTCCCTCTCTCTCCTCTAGGCATCCCTCCCCGCGGCAACCACACCCTCACTGCGCATGCGCCTCCCCTCCTCTCTCCCCTGCTACGCTCCCCCCTCTCTCCTCTAGGCATCCCTGCCCGCGCCGTCCACACTCCCCACTGCGCATGCGCGTCCCACCTCTCTTCTCCTCTCCTACGCTCCCCCCCTCTCTTCTCTAGGCATCTCTGCCCGCAGCGTCCACACTCCCACTGCGCATGCGCGCCCCCCCTCTCTCTCCTCTCCTACGCTCCCCCCCCTCTCCCTCTCTCGCCTCGCGACGCCGACACAGGCAGCGTCTGCTAGCGAGTTTCTTGGTTGAAAAAACCGACTGCTCGCGCTGCACAACCGTTCACTGGCCACCCCGTATATATGGCAATGAATCTTGACCTCCAAGGTGGTGCCGGTGGGAGATTTCTCCTGTGCGTTGTTGAACAATAAAAATTCGCAGCGTGCGGGTGAACTAAAAGCGGACTGCGGCGGAGCTCGGCGGAGCTATACATGAAAAAAAAATTTAAAAAATAAATAAAAACAATTAAAAAAAACAAGAAAAAGCAAAAAAAAAGGGCGCTGCGCCTTGCTCCCGACCGGGCTGCAGAAATCAGGCGCCTTTTCCTTCTTCGAACCACAACCACCATATATAAATGGAGTGAAGCGCGCGCGAAATGCATTCGCATTTCCTCACGATTCCCTTCGGGGAGGTGGGCGCATTTTTTTCTTTTTCTCTACGCGGAGGGCGTCCAGTGTGCCAAGTGGCTTAACAAGCACAGAAAATGTCTCATCAACTCGACCGAGTTCCTACGTGCGGCTTGTAGCCGTGTATGTGCACGTTTACAAATAGCTTTTATCAGTTAATTTAGCAAGGGCTCCCCGACAATTCATTGATATATCAAACGTCATGGAAACCTGGTGATGGCGTCCATACATCCAGGACGCACCACTGTTCCGATGGCATTACCTTCGTTTTTGCCTGATAACTTGTCAAGCATCATTTAAAAAAATCAAAGTTCATACAATGCCTACGCACTCTTCGTCCACTTGTCGTGTTATCTTATACAAAACTTCTACGGACAAATTGTGTTTAAAGTGCAGAAATTAAAAGTGAGCATCGTGTGAAGACGTTGTTTAACTTTTCTGTTACGTGTATTACGTTACTATCTTTTCCGTTAACTTTTTACCAAAGCTCCCCTTCGTTGTGTTGTGTGGCCTCTTCCCGCTTGGTTTTGCTTGCAGCCGTCGTCGCTCACCACGTCGGTTGGTGAACTCGTCGCCTAATCTTATGTATGGATTACTGTAGTTTATTACCAGCCGACTTAGCTGGGTACAAGCGTTGGCCAAACCAGACGGAGGACGGGGAGCCCGTCAGGCGCTACTGTGCTTTCACTCTAGGGGCGGCGCCACGGGCGCTCATGGTTGCCGACATTATTCACTGGTGAATGCACAACATACACACTGTTGCTAACATGGCCCGGTATAAAGTGCTGGTTGGTTATTGGAGAACTACACGGGTACTCATAAAGCATCTCAGTGGTTCACTGTTGAACAGTTCGCGAGGTGCAGAACTGTGTGTACAGATGCTTAAACAATGAGATGACAGAGCACCGACAGCTTCAAGTACATCAGGTCATGTCAGATTCTGGTGTAACTGAAGGAGTCAGCTATAGCTATTGAGGCTACTATTTCTGCTTCAGTGTTTTGTGATTTGCGATATAGGGTGTCGCTGCACTGTTGCATTAGTTTGAAATCTCTGCCCAGCTTAACTTTCTCAGCAAATATATATGCAGTTCTCAAAGCTAAAGAAAACAGAACCAGACTACGCATTTGGACGCCAGATATTCTTGAAAAGGGTGCAGCCCGGGGTATGTTTGCCGAAGAATGAAAACACCAAAAAAGAAACGTAAAAAAGCAGCGAGTACTAAAATAAAGATAATCGATAGTACCGCGCTGGAATGGTCCAAGCATGTTCAGGGAATTCGGGATCCCATCCCTATTGCAAAACCCAGCGCCGCTGGGTACCAGCGTCCAGTGCCATGCCGGATTATGGGCCCAGTATCGCGCTGGATACTGGGACGCTGGAGCGGCATTTTACTGGGAGGCGCTGGTACTCCCGCGCAATGCGGCTCTACAGCGTTGAAATAGCGGTGCCTATGTGCCATAAATAAATATATTAGTGCAAGAAGTGATATAGAACGCATTAACGCAATAAAAAAAAGAAAAAAAAAGCCATATGAAAAAAAAAAAGTCTCCGCCAGGAGGATTCGAACTTGCCACCTCCCGATTCCGAACTCAGTGTTCTACCCACTACGCCACGCCGGAACATGCTGAACTGGGCGTAAAACAACTATTTAACCAACAAATACACGGTTCAGTTTCATGTTTACATGTCGCACAGTCACGATAGACGCGATCTTCCTTTCCAAATAACAACTGCGTCTTTATTAGACACAAACGAACGGCGGCCGGTACCGAATGACATGCCGATAATGGCAAGAGCGCTAAGTTTCTTTAAGAATTCACATGTTAACTACGAAAAATATGAAATACACGTAGAGCAGGCACTGTTTGCTGGCTGTTACTGCCGATTCTCGCTCTTGCTACTGGTCAACATTTACAGAGGTTTTATGATGACTAGTTAGATAAACAGGTGCGTACATGATTGAGTATTGAGTAGTGTTATCGCGCAAGCGACGATACGCCAGTACAGCGGACGTGCCAGTGTACAGATTTGCAGTTCTATCACTGAGAAACCGCCCAACTAAATAAAAATACAATTCGGTAAAGGAGTATGTCACTATGTTAGTTCACTAAGGCGTACCAAATTACCGACTGAAAATTATGCGTTCTTACATAAGAGTCACGAGAAGTACCGGCTAGCGCGGCCGGCAGCTTTCGGTGACAGCTTGTGCGCGTTGCTGAAAGCGCGTCGCTTCGATGGTCATCGCTCCTTGTGCGGACACCGTACACAAGGAAAAAATGGTTCATTTAGGTTAACGAATGTCCAAACTGTACTTTACAGTCATCCTTATGCTTTAGAATTGCGTGTACTTAAAGCGCGAAGCGCCGGTAACATGTAGACGGACACGGCCGGCACACTAGGCCTAACGCTCGCTGGGAGTCTCGCTGGGTAGGACCGGTCTCGGCGCAGCGCAGTTGCGATGGTTGAAGTTTATGCATTCAAGCTTCGGAACCTTTCTAATGGTTAACTAAAGTTCAGCGGAAGTAAGTGGAAGGGCAAACAGTGCCAGACATGCGTTTCCGGTGTGGTGATATCGAACGGCGGCTGTTTTTCTGGCCTCCGTTGGGTGGGGTTGCGAAGCCAGAGCTGAATTGCTTCTCGCCAACTGTGCGGCGATGTAACGATTTGCTCTTTCTGGTAGGACCGGCGCCTCCAGACTTATAAACACTGCAAAATGGAATCATTACAACAACCAATCCCTGATGCCAGACTGGTATATGTGCGCGCATGCACAAAACGTGCATTCATCGCTGCTACGTGCTCCGCAAGAATTAACGCCGTTATTGAATCTGCGTGAATAAGAAAAAAAAATCAAGCTAAAAAGCAAAATAATCAGCGTTCGCTCCTTTGTGTTATTAACGCATTTTTTTTCTGCATTCCAAATGGAAAAATAAAAATGACGGTGATTTTGCATATATATCACATAATGTCTTGCGCTTATCATTCATTCTCTTTCCCTGCCAAGCTAGAAGTTGTGAAAATGTTTGGGACCTGTTAGCAGGCCCCTGGCCAAGGGAGGGGGGGGCTAGGGGCCCGGGCCTCCCCTCGAAATTCGGATGGAAGAGGGTGTTTACCGAGGAAAAATAATAAAAATCGGTGTTTTTCAAGGCTTTCAACAAGTGCCCCCCCCCCCCCCCCCCCCGAAAACATTGTTTGGCTACGGGCCTGCCTGTTAGGGTAGCATCCATTGGTACCATCGAATCAAACATTCTATATTCAAACATACCGAAACATTCCGCCGCATACACTACAGAAACTTGCATGCCGCACTGGAAGAAACAGTTAAGGCTCCAGTGTGCACCAGCGCACTCCAGTGAAAATTCCAGCGTTTCCAGCGCTTCCCAGTACGCGCCAGCGTCACAGCGGCCAAGCCAGCGCCCCTACCAGTGCGACCCAGCTCTTTCCCAGTGCGCTAACCGAAGTGCCAGTGAATCCCCAGCGTGTACCAGTGTTCCCAGTGCGATCCAGCGCCAAAAAACGTACTGGTATCACGCTGGGGGCGCTGGTTTTTGCAATAGGGATGTCTGTCCTGATTTCTACGCCCGGCTCCTTGTGCTCACACAAAGCCGAAAACCCCCTCCATACTGGCTCGCTCACTCTCCGCTGCGCTTATTCCTTACAATGGGCGGGAATGATCCCAACGGAGGCGGAATATTATGCGTGGGCCAGTAGCCATATCGAGGCCTCGTTGTCGAGGTGCAACCTCTGGCGCATTAGCAATTCAAATCGCGGGCTAGCACCAAAGTTATTCCGGTTTTCGCGGAGAGATCTACAAAGGTGGGATTCGGTGTTGCCCAAAGTCGACATGCCCGAGGAATAAAGTTCTGGCATCGGTTCTTGGTACAATCATCGAAACAACGCAACTTTTATGCATTTTTTTCGAGCGGCTTGTTTTTTTAAGTTCGGTTATTCCTGCCTTTTCTTTTTTAAGTGACTGGTGGCGCCAGCCAAGCGTCAGATGCATCACCGTAGTTTCTACAGCGTTAATAAGATTGTAGAAAAGTGTAATTTCTTAATTATCTCTGTTGACACGCCAGGGTGGTCCAGCAGTTGTGGCGCTCGACTGCTGATCCGATGTTCGCGGGAGGGAATCCCAACTGCGGCGCTCGCATTTTCAAGCACGTGAAAACGCTAGAGGCCATGTAGTACATGGCCTCTAGCGTTTTCACGTGCTTGAAAAATGCGAGCGCCACAGCTGGGATTCCTTGGCGTGCACCTCAGTGCACGTTAAGGACCCCAGGTGGTCGATATTTCCGGAGCCCTTCACTAAGGCGTCCCTAATAATGATATTGTAGGCCCAGAGGACAACACCACCAACAGCCATTGACGTCAGGGCGAAAGCGCCATTTTCCCTGCAGTGACCTGATGCACTTGTCCCTGATCGTCAAACCGAGAGTGCTAATTTGAAAGCATCATTCGCGGTTAAATGTATAGCGAAGGACAAGGCACGTTTCATAGATGCTTAAATAATAATTCTTAAATTGAGTGCTGCAGATGCACACGTACCCCAATGACTGTGTAACTCTATCCGAATAGGCACCCGACAAATACAGTGAAACCTTGGTGATACGAATCTCAGGGGACCGCCAAAAATATTCGTATCATCCGAAATTCGTATCACCAGAAAGCATAGAAAATTAGCTTGCGACAGAAGAAAGCTGGCGTATATTTTCATTTAGTGTTTTTCGGGGCCGCAGCAACGTCAGGAAGAACTCTGAATGATTGTCAGTTAGGTTCTTAGATGTCGGTCATCACACCAACAATCGTAAATATACGGCCCGTACGCGCGTGTATTAATGAACCAGGTGCGTTGTGACCCGCCACAGCAGTCACCCTTTCCAAATTTTAGTATGCTTTCTCGCGCCACAATTGGGTACTGCGGTGAAAGTAACGGAAGAAGCGCTTTGTCGCGATCCATGCCACAAAATTGCAGAACCATGGTCCTATGTTATGATTTTGTTATCACGGAGGTGTTGGGGATGTTTTTTGGGAGATTTACGGCCGTGCCCGCACTTACACCGTCATTCGGACGATTTGGCGGTGCGGCGCGCATGCCCGCGCTTGCGTTCCCGCGCTCGCACGTGCTTGGCGCGTCTTCCGCGACAGCGCGGACAGCACCTTTTCGTACCTGGACGGTAGCGTACGTTCGTATCAAACGTCTCCAGGTGAAAATCGGTTCGCAACAACCGTACTCCATCACATTGCAGGCCAATGGGCCTTGGCCGGGACCAAAGAAAAATTCGTATCACCCCGAAATTCGTATGAGCTGTGTTCGTATCACCGAGGTTTCACTGTATTTGCAAAGTCTGCCACATTGAGGCCGCCACATTAATTCACATGCTCTGGGACTCTACACGAAAACCCGCAAAGTTCTAACTCCGGAAGCCTTCTGCCACGGTGGGTCCACTTCTTTGCGCAGCCCCACCCTCGGCGACCGACTTTGGGCCGCCAAGCAGGCCCGCGAGGGGGTGGTGAGGCATGGCCTGGACGTCCCCACGCGGGAGACTTAAGGCGCGGTCGGCGGAAGCTCTGCAGGACTAGCAATACACTTGTTACTAACCAAAGCTTGCTCTATACGCAGCTATGCCAGATCCGTGGTCGCTGGCCGCGTCATCAATTGCCAGATCTCAAGCGCCAAGAAAGTCAGCCTTGCTGCGATGACCTTGGCTCCGACACGATCGTTTCACTTCTTCGCACGTTGGCCTTCGACGTGTCGCACGAAGTGTACGGCGCCGCCGACGCGGTTGAGGTCGACGAGCGTCTGAAAGGTTCAAGGCAGAAGGAGGCGCCGCGATGTCCTTCGCCGCGTCCTGTTAAGCGCTGTGTCATAGGAGCTACAGCTTGACTCCGTACTCACTGTAAGAAAAAACTATCCGAGAGTGGGGATTTTTGCGGCTCATGACCTCTGAAAACTCCCTCAGGTTTAAAATTACTACCTCATGTTGGAGTAAAAGGCGGTACATGACATAGTTTTACCACCACCCCTGAGGGAGGTAGTAAAATGATGTCCCAATCCAGTTTCACTACGTGGGGAGTTTTCTGTCACGTGACTTTTAACCACCGCTTGAGAGTATTATCACGTGACTGGAAGCTGTAGCTGCTTCGGCGGCTTTTGCCCCCCACCGAGTGACGCTCTCAGTTCCAGTGAAGGTATGCGAACACCACAAATGTTTTTTTTTTTTGTTTTTTTTTTTCAGATTGGTATGGCATTGTCGCGCCTCATGGTTAACCCCCAGCCTACGCACTTTCACTAGAACTGGGAGCTGCAGAAGCACGAGAGAGAAAAGCATTCTGTGAACGAAAGGGCGCGCTCGAAGAAAGAAAAAAACTGCTGTCTTGCAGATTTTCGCAAATCGTTGGCGTATGGTGTTTAGTGGCGCTAGAGAAAGGCGAGTGTAAGTGTCTCGTTCCGCTGATGGCAAGTTCAACTGCATCTCACGTGCTTCTTCTATCATCGAGCGGCCGTGCGCGTACGAACGCGAGCCTCTGAACCTGGACATCACGGATACCTCGCTTCTGTGCTCAATCCCAAAGCGCCACGAGGAACACTGCCAGTGGTAACAAAATCAAGCTGGTGTGATCTTCCGTAGTTTCCTTTTTCCTGGAGAGTGACCGGTTACAACTTCGAAGCGATAGGGAAAAGGCTTTCCTACGTCGTCGGCACCGAGCCGGCCAGCGGCCAGTGTGAGTGCGTCATCGGAGAAGGTGAAACAAGCGTCGCATAGATTTTTTTTTCACAGATTCTAATGTCTGCTGGAGTAAAGTACAGTCGGAATTGTCCGCTGCATGCGTCAACCATTGTCAAACTTCTAGATCGAAGGCGGGCGCCGATGCGAGGCATACGGAACCAGCGTGCCGCCGCCGGTGAGCACGGTGAAAAACCGGACGGTGAGCAGTATCGTTCGTTGTAAGTACATCACTTCGTACGACGCCGCGACTAGCGCACACATATTTTAGATGCGAAGCAGCTTATCGCGAAGTTCAATCCGGTGGTGGTGGTGGTGGTGTGCCTTCTGACCACCATAACTGCGCATGCGAGAACACTCTCCACACACCTCCTCTCCTACGCCCCCCTCTCTCTCCTCTAAACATCCCTCCCCGCGGCGACCACGTCCCCTCCCCCTCTCTCTCCCTTCCTACGCTCCCCCCTCTCTCCTATAGGCATCCCTCCCGCGGCGATTATCCCCCCCATAGCGCATGCGCGTCCCCTCCCTCCTCCTACGCTCCCCCTTCCGGTGGTGGTGATGGTGTGCTTCCTGAAGACCCTAACTGCGCATGCGCTAACACTCTTCGCATAACCTCCTCTCCTACGCTCCCCCTCTCTCTCCTCTAGGCATCCCTGCCCGGCGACCACAACCCCCACTGCGCATGCGCGTCCCCTCCCAATCTCTC
>JALIZH010019501.1:0-76164 GCA_030522465.1 Rhipicephalus appendiculatus | reverse complement strand
GTTATAAAGGGGACGCTCATAGTGTCACGTGGTCGTGACGTCGACGAAGGCAGAACTCGGTGGGTTCAAAATGAAACTGTTTATTAGGCCGAACTTGTGGCCGGTAAACAGAAAGTCAGATTACAGCAATACACACTGCACTGATAGCGGCGAACAGAGCGTCGGCCGTCGATCAACTAAACATCGTTGGAACGCGCCGGCTTATATAACTCACGCGTCGAACATTCTAGCCTTATCACTAGTCGTCGCGCACGCTCTGGAATAATCTTGAGTGTGAGCGTCTTGCGTGTAATCTTAACAGAACGATCTACTACAAGCGAGAAGCTTCTGGAACAATAAGGCGCGGTCTGCGCCGAGTACTGCTGATAGTCTTTGTGGGCGGAAACCGAATACAGTAAAAGAACCGCGCGTGGCAATGCCCCCCTCTGAAAAGGCATCGTCCCGATGCTTAGAACCAAACACATGGTAAAAATACATGCAACAATAAATAACGACAATAAATCAAGAAAGTTCAATAAGCAAGAAGGTCCAATGAAAGAAAAAAACGGACAGTCCTCAGTTTCACTACCGCGCGTAAAACGGCTTGAGGCGCACGACATGGACGACTTCAGGTCGCGCGCGGCGCCGTTGAGAGTTCGAAATGCCGTCGGGGACAACCTCGTAGTCGAGTGTGCCGAGACGTCGAAGCACCCTATACGGTCCGAAGTATCGTCGCAGAAGTTTTTCGCTAAGTCCGCGGCGTCGTATCGGCGTCCACACCCAAACGCGGTCACCGGGCTGGTATTCCACGAACCGTCGTCGAAGATTGTAGTGGCGGCTGTCAGTCGTCTGCTGATTCTTGATCCGCAGGCGGGCCAGCTGTCGTGCTTCTTCGGCGCGCTGTAGGTAGGCGGTCACATCGATGTTTTCCTCATCGGTGACGTTCGGTAACATGGCGTCGAGCGTCGTTGCCGGGCTCCGTCCGTAGACCAACTTGTATGGCGTCATCTGCGTCGTTTCTTGCACGGCCGTGTTGTATGCGAAGGTCACGTACGGAAGGATGGCGTCCCACGTCTTGTGTTCGACGTCGACGTACATGGCCAGCATGTCGGCGATGGTCTTATTTAGACGCTCGGTCAGGCCGTTGGTCGTTGGGTGGTAGGCGGTGGTCCGGCGGTGACTTGTTTGGCTGTACCTTAGGATCGCCTGAGTTAGGTCCGCAGTAAAGGCCGTACCTCTGTCGGTAATGAGGACTTCTGGCGCGCCATGACGCAGTACGATGTTCTCGACGAAGAACTTTGCTACCTCGGCGGCACTGCCCTTGGGCAGGGCCCTTGTCTCGGCGTAGCGGGTGAGGTAGTCAGTAGCTACGACGATCCACTTGTTTCCGGAATTCGACGTCGGGAACGGCCCCAGTAAGTCCATGCCGATTTGCTGGAACGGCCGGCGAGGTGGCTCGATGGGTTGCAGAAGTCCGGCTGGCCTAGTCGGTGGTGTCTTCCGTCGCTGACAATCTCGGCAAGTCCTCACGTAGTGGGTGACGTCGGCAGTGAGGCGAGGCCAGTAGTACTTTTCTTGTATCCTTGCCAGCGTACGGGAAAATCCAAGGTGTCCAGCCGTCGGGTCGTCATGCAAAGCATGCAGAACTTCTGGTCGTAATGCCGAAGGTACTACGAGGAGGGAGTCGGCCCGGAAGTGGCGAGAAGTTTTTCTTTAGGAGAACGCCGTTGCGCATGAAAAACGACTCCAGTCCTCGTCTGAATACCTTTGGCGCCGCGGTGGCTTTGCCCTTGAGGTATTCCATAAGGCCCTTGAGTTCCGGATCGGCGCGCTGTCGCTCGGCGAAGTCGTCGGCACTTATGGTTCCCAGGAAGCCGTCATCATTCTGGTCGTCCAGCGGCGGTGGGTCGACGGGGGCACGAGACAGGCAGTCGGCGTCAGAGTGCTTTCTTCCGGACTTGTAAACGACGGTAATGTCGAATTCTTGAAGTCTCAGGCTCCACCGTGCGAGGCGACCAGAAGGGTCCTTCAAGCTGGCTAGCCAACACAAGGCGTGGTGGTCGCTCACAACTTTGAAGGGCCTGCCGTAAAGGTAGGGGCGAAACTTTGATGTAGCCCAGATGATGGCAAGGCACTCCTTTTCTGTTGTGGAGTAGTTGGCCTCTGCCTTTGATAGCGACCTGCTAGCATAACTGATAACCCCTTTCCAGTCCGTCCGCCCTCTGCACAAGGACGGCGCCGAGTCCCACGCTGCTCGCGTCGGTGTGCACTTCTGTTTCGGCATGTTCGTCGAAATGCGCAAGTAACGGGGGCGTTTGCAGGCGTCGTTTTAGTTCCTGAAATGCTTCCTCCTGCGGCGTTTCCCACTTGAACTCGACGTCGGTCCTGGTGAGGTTAGTGAGAGGCTCGGCGATGCGGGCGAAGCTTTTAACGAACCGCCTGTAATAGGCACACAAGCCGAGAAATCGACGCACGGCCTTCTTGTCGGTGGGTGGCGGGAAAGCAGCGATGGCGGTTGTCTTTTGCGGGTCGGGGTGTACTCCGGATTTACTTATCACGTGGCCCAAGAACAAAAGTTCTTCGTACGCGAAGCGACACTTCTCTGGCTTGAGAGTGAGTCCGGAGGTCTTGATTGCCTGAAGTACAGCTTCAAGGCGCCGCATGTGTTCGTCGAAGTTCGAGGAAAACACAACGACGTCGTCCAAGTACACAAGGCAAGTCTGCCACTTCAAGCCAGCCAGTACAGTATCCATAACGCGTTGGAAGGTCGCGGGGGCCGAGCAAAGACCAAAAGGCATGACCTTAAACTCGAACAGGCCGTCTGGTGTTATAAAGGCAGTCTTTTCTCGGTCTCTCTCGTCGACTTCGATTTGCCAATAGCCCGTCTTCAGGTCCATCGACGAAAAGTACTTCGCGTTGTGGAGTCGATCCAGGGCGTCGTCTATCCGTGGGAGGGGGTACACGTCCTTCTTCGCGATCTTGTTCAGGCGACGATAGTCGACGCAGAAACGTAGCGTCCCGTCCTTCTTCTTCACCAACACCACGGGAGACGCCCAGGGACTCTTGGACGGCTGGATTATGTCGTCGCGGAGCATTTCGTCGACTTGCTTCTTTACGGCTTCGCGTTCTCGCGTCGAAATTCGATACGGGCTCTGACGGACTGGTCGGGCACTTTCTTCAGTTATGATACGATGTTTGGCGACTGGGGTCTGTCGAATTCTTGACGACGATGAGAAGCAGTCCTTGAATTGCAGGAGCAGATTTCTGAGCTGGTCTTGCTTCTGCTTTGGGAGGCTGGGGTTGACGTCGAAATCTGTTTCGGGACCTCGATTCGTCGAAGAAAGTTCGGCAGTATCGGAAAGGGCGAAAGCATTGCTGGTGTCCACGAATTTCTCGATGTAGGCGACCGTCGTACCAATGTTGAGGTGCCTATATTCGTGGCTGAAGTTTGTCAGCAGTACCTTTGCTTTGCCGTCGCGCAACTCGGTGATGCCTCTTGCGACGCAAATCTGACGGTTCACAAGCAGGTGCTGATCGCCCTCGACGACGCCTTCAAGGTTAGCGGGTATTTCGGTGCCGACGGAAATGACGACGCTGGAAAGAGGCGGAACGGTGACCTGCTCTTCTATTACATTCAAGGCATGATTCTCCGGCGACGTGTGGGGCGGCAACGCTTTTCTGAAGTCAGTGTTATCGACTCAGACCTCAGGTCGATGACGGCGCCGTGTTGACTTAGGAAGTCCATCCCCAGTATCACATCCCTGGAGCAGTGCTGCAGAATTAGAAAGCTGGCGGGATAAGTCCGGTTATTGATGGTGAGTCTTGCGGTGCAGACACCGGCCGGCGTTATTAGATGACCCCCAGCGGTCCTGATTTCAGGGCCTTGCCAAGCAGTCTTTACTTTCTTCAACTTCGTCGCGAAAGACCCACTGACGACGGAATAGTCGGCTCCAGTGTCGACGAGAGCGGTGACGTTGTGGCCGTCGAATATTACGTCGAGGTCGCTGGTTCGTCGTCGTGCGTTGCGGTTGGGTCGCGGCGTCGGATCACGGCTGCGTCGAAATGTTGTGGTGCTTTCATGCTGCGTCGTCAGGTTTTCTTCGGTCCACGAGGTTTCCTCGGCAGGGCTTCGTCTGCTTCGCGTCGTGCTGCGCAGGTCTCGTCGCGTTGTCATCGTCGCGGCCGCGGAGGATCTTCGGCATTTCGTCGTACAGCAACCGCACCTCCATCGGTTGCTGCCCTTAGTTTCCCGGATACGGGCTAGGCGACCGGCCCCGGTTTGGGCCAGTGTACTCGCCCGCGGTGCGGTGACATGTAGCGGCCGGGCGACGGCGAGCGGGAAGGTCGTCGGGGTGTCCAGTGTGTTCCGGTGATGTAGTCGTCGATGTCGCGAGGCCGTTCGCCTGGCTGCGGACGCGGCGCGTTGACGGCGAATCCGCGCAGCCCCATCTGTCGGTACTGGCAGCGGCGGTACGTGTGGCCGGCCTCCCCGCAGTGGTAGCAGAGCGGGCGGTTGTCAGGGGCGCGCCAAACGTCGGTCTTCCTCGGAGCGTAGTGCTGGCCGGCGGGTGGACGGTACGGCGTCGGTGGTGGTGGCGGCGCTGTCTGACGGCGGAAATGCGGCGGTGCGACCTCTTGACGTGGGCGTGGAGCGGGAGCGTAGCGTCGGGCTGCAGCTGCGTAGCTCATGACTTGCGGTTGGGGACGTGGCGGTTCAGAGGTGCCCATCGACTGGTGGATTTCCTCTCGAACGATGTCTGCGATGGAGTTCACTTGCGGCTGTGGTGAGGGTAAAAGCTTGCGCAGTTCCTCCCGCACGATCGCTCGGATCGTTTCGCGCAAGTCGTCGAGAGCATAAACGGCTGGGCTGTCTTGACTCGTTGGGCGATTGTTCTGGCGGGTTCGCATTTCCAGCGTCTTCTCGATCGCTGTTGCTTCCGACAGGAATTCCTGGACGGTCGTCGGTGGGTTCCGCATCAGCCCAGCGAATAGTTCTTGCTTGACCCCTCGCATGAGCAAACGGACCTTCTTCTCCTCGGGCATGTTGGGGTCAGCGTGCCGGAACAGCCGCGTCATTTCTTCGACGAAGATCGCCACTTTCTCATTTGGTAGTTGCACCCGTGTCTCCAGCGAAGAAGCGGCCCTTTCCTTGCGGGCGACGCTCGTGAACGTGCCCAGGAATGCGCCGCGGAAGAGATCCCAGGTTTGAAGTGCTGACTCGCGGTTCTCAAACCAGGTTCTTGCCGCGTCTTCCAAGTAGAAGTAGACGCGACGTAGCTTCTCTTCCGTGTCCCAATGGTTGAGGCTGGCCACTCGGTCGTACGTCTCCAGCCACGTCTCCGGGTCTTCCAAAGATGATCCGCGGAAAGTCGGTGGCTCCCTTGGCTGCTGCATCACGACCGTTCCGGGAGTTGGTGCAGTGGCTGTCATAGTTGTCGCAGTAGTGGTCGTGGCCTTGGACTTTAGAGTCTTATCCGGTAGGGGTCCGAACTCTGGAGGTAGCCCTTGTTGCCTGCGGCTGGCTCGCTGCTCAGCGTTGACGTCGGTGTCCCCTTGGCGGTGTGGGCTTGGCTCACGGCTGGAGGGGGGGCGTTCGGTACATGGACCGGGAAGCACCTCCACCAGATGTCACGTGGTCGTGACGTCGACGAAGGCAGAACTCGGTGGGTTCAAAATGAAACTGTTTATTAGGCCGAACTTGTGGCCGGTAAACAGAAAGTCAGATTACAGCAATACACACTGCACTGATAGCGGCGAACAGAGCGTCGGCCGTCGATCAACTAAACATCGTTGGAACGCGCCGGCTTATATAACTCACGCGTCGAACATTCTAGCCTTATCACTAGTCGTCGCGCACGCTCTGGAATAATCTTGAGTGTGAGCGTCTTGCGTGTAATCTTAACAGAACGATCTACTACAAGCGAGAAGCTTCTGGAACAATAAGGCGCGGTCTGCGCCGAGTACTGCTGATAGTCTTTGTGGGCGGAAACCGAATACAGTAAAAGAACCGCGCGTGGCAATAGCATCCATTCACAGGGCGTTCGCACAGAGAGCTCCGACGGCGCGGAGCAGCGTCATCGTGTTGTCCTGCAGTGCAACCACTCGTTGGCTCCCTGGTCGCGGCGTGTAGCCGAAGCCTGTAGACTTCTCGACATCGTTGCCAAAACCCTGACATGCGATAAAGTTAAATCGCTTCAAACCAATGGTACGTGATGGTAAGAAGAGCGCGAACGTAAAGCACGGGACGAGGAAGGAACACACACGAGGACACGAGCGCTGGCAGCACGTGTTCGTTCTTCGTCCCGTCCGTTACGTTCGCGCTGTTCTCACCATCGTGATTCAACAACTACCCCAGCAAGCTTCACCAAATGTATCGTCTTTTCCCAAAGCAAGCAAAAGCAAGCCATCACTCGACAAGCTTGATCTAACCGTGCTTAACCACGGTAATTTTTAACACGAAAGTGTTTTATGCCGGGGTCCACCAAGATTTGAGTGACGTATTTCCGTCACAGAAATGACGTCGAAAAAATACACATGATCAGAAGACAAAGAAAAAAAGTTCCGTCAACGGGAGTCGAACCTACGACCTCTAGGTCCGCGACAGGAGATGCCGGGCACGCTATCCACTGCGCCACGGTCACATACTTTGCAGGATTTAAAAACAAGTTTTTTATATCTACCACAGTCCTCTCACAGTGCTCTTGCCAAGAGAAGTAATGCATTATGACCGTGAAATGCACGATTACTTTCTTCAAAGCGTTGTTTCTCCATGTCCGTCCCATTCGGCGTGTTTCGAATAGTAAACGTGCAATTTTGCCGGCGCATTAACACACTGCCAGGTGGCAACCTTACCCTAGCATCCACACTCGTAGCATCTGCCCATACCAAAAATAGCTGTGCGACGCGCGAGCGCGTCGCGTGGCCGTAACTCCGCGTCCCGAGCCATGTTCCTAGCTCGCCCCGCGAAAAATCGCAGCCGGCCAACGGGGAAGACACGACGCGCGTTGCGTTTCCCTCTGGTCGGGCAGCGTTGTTCAATAACTCTACATGCCACGAGTAGGCGACCTTAGCCCAAGTTCGGCGCCCAATCATTGACGCTCTTCTGGATGTCACACCGCTTTCAATGACTCCGCTCTCACCGTAAAGCTACCACCAGTATCTATGACCACAAGGGTTTCTTTAATCATTCATCATAGACGTTAGTCGTCAGGATACAGATGTACCATCAAGCGTCAACACATTAAAGGGTGCTATAACTGTCAACACACCAATAGACATTGTGCAAGCTCTCTTATATGAATGTGCAGTAAACATTCGACTACTTCTGTAAGGACACGTTTCACTTTCGTGTTATACCGATTCCTATGACGGAGGGATCAACCATGTTTTTTTTTTTTATTTACTTCGCCCCCATCAAAACAGCTACGCACCTCACAATGCACTTTGAAGTTTCCGGGCGTTTGAACTCGTTAATTTTGCGTTTCCAAATTCGTAGCAGAGCAGGTCGCCGTCTCATCCCGGCACACATGTAAAATCAAAAACGCGCGTGTCAGCGCTCACGCAGGCCACTTCATTGTTTTGAGCAGTGTTTCCGGTCGTGTACAAAAGTCAACGACATAAAAAAAAATATACATTATTGTCAGCAAAGGGCGGACCTAAATCATATACTGTGGGCTTGCGACAGATCGAAAGCGCAAAATAGAAAATACAGTAATGGAGAACAGTGGGAGACCGCACTGCTAATCCCGGACCCTGAAGTCCTTCGGCAAGCCGAGGATGCCGCCAGAGCACAAGGACTCATGGCTTCCACCTAGGGAAGAGAGCCCATTCTTCCCAATCTTGCCGTTTTTAATAAAAGTTATTTCCTCCTCCTTACAGGTGGCGCAGTACTGCGGCTAATTACTCAAAATCGTAATAGCGTGGAAGTAACACAAAGGACAAGAAGTGGCGCAGACAAGCGCTTGTTTGCGTCCCTTCTTGTCCATTGTGTTGCTTCCGCGCTATTACGATTCTCATCTTGGAGTACCAACTAGCCCGATCTGCCACCCTTCTGCGGCTCATTAAGTTTATTCCAATGATTGTGCCTAACACACGAAGAAAATTGAGCAGTCACCACTGTCACCGCCAAATAACAGTTCTTCCGATGTCGGAGAGAGTGAAATACGCAGCGCACCTGTCGACCGGTGTACTGACCCCTTTCCCGATACAGAGGAAGAATGTGCAGCTTTCGTGTGCGCGTGTTTGACAGCTTCCGCCAGACATACGATGCATATAAGCAAGGCATATATGTTATGAAGGTTGCGAAATAGACCTTTTTCAAGCAATTCCGGAGCAACCTGCGGGCGCGTGGAGCTCTATGGGAAAAGTGTGTACGTTGAGCGAGCCGGCTGCTCGGTCACCCGCGCCTTGGCGTCGGGGGAACACGAAACAAATTCCTGGCTGTGCTTACATTTAATACTACAAACATCGCAACGCATCTGCGTGTATCCGTGAAAGGAATAACGCAGTATACCGAGCGGATGTATTTCGGATGTAGCAGTTAAACGGCACCAGTATAGATAGCGTGCCGATGCGACCAAGACGTGCTATCGTGAGCAGTGTGAGCTGGAACACCGAACTCATATTTACTCAACGATTACTTGTAATGGGCTGATATCAGCGCGACGTATTGAATTGTCGGAGGGACCTTTCCGCTTGAACCTATAGTTATCATGAACACTTCTGCGCCTGCCAATTTCGTTCAGCCACTGTCACAATAAGTAACTTCAGTGTTCCAGCTCATACTGCCCACGACTTTGCATATATATATGAAGTATGAGCACCTGTGAGCTAACACGCGAAAGCACAACCGACGTTCGTACAATACAATTGACTGTGAAAAAAAAAAAAAAACGATGGCCTTCGCTTTTCAGTCGTCTTGAGCGAATTCATAAGGAACCATGTGATTTTTTTTTTTTTTTTTTGCGGTACCGTTTGAAATGGTGCTCAACAGCTTCGCTGGCCACTCGTGTTTGCAGTGTAGAGTGCCCATCAAGTTGTTTTTTCCCTACGGGGTGTCCCAACTATCATGCAGCACGATTAAAAAAAAAAGGGGGGGGGGGGGGCGACGTTAAGCGACGCAAGTCTGAAAGATATTGTTCACAGTACACCGGCATAGGCGCTTCTAGTTTTTTTTCACTAATGATGTTTAATTAATTTGTCATAATTATACTCACCTGTCAAAACGTCAATGAGGCATATATATGCATTTTCAAGTGCGCTATGTTCAACTGTGATAATTACAACAACGCACTAATTGCGTGCTCATTTTCTCCAGTTGGTAAATAAAGTCCGCGAAATTTGAAAACTGACACTTGACTGTATACACTGCAGCGCGCATCAGGAAGCAGCGCCCTCCATCATGCTCACTGTGATGTCGCAAGTCTAGAAAAAATCAGTTTCACCTCAAGGGCAAAGCAATGAATTCGATAGCAACGAATTGTGACATTATGTGAAGCATGGCCGGCAGCTAACTCTTTCGGATCTGATCTCGCGTAACTCTTCAAAACGCTGGTGTAAGAGAATATAGCCGCTCCAAGGAGAGAACCACTTTTCGCACAGTTTCTTTGCGTTGAGAGCACAGTACGTAGAAGGGGCGTCTGCTGATGCCTGCAGAGATAGCGCGCTCGCCAGCGATCGTGACCACGCCCTTCAAATTAAAGTTCACGGTTGCTGCTCAAGCGGGACATCCTCCTCCCTGCGTTCTTTCCTGCTCGTACAAGACGGCCTGAGAGTGGCACGCGGGCCGTGCGGAGGGATGTTATCGCATGCGCCCTCCGTGCAGCGGAGATGGGTCCGCTCATTTCATCTCTGCTTCAGCCGTGTTCGTCGCCCCCGCTCGCGCGCTTTTACGTGTGCGTAAGACATGCGATGCGCGAGGGATTTTATCAATTTGGACTTTATACGGAACATGACGGTGACAGCAAAAAGCCATCGAGAGTGTCAATATAATCGCTATCGCAATAAAAAATATGAATTGCCCTATCTGCCACTGCACGGCCGAAGAAACACGCCGCTTTGGTCTCACAGAGTCAACCGTAGTGCGACTATACCGTCTGGCGGAAGAGTTCGCAAGAATTCAAGTACGTAAATAACGAAGTGTGTTCTACTTCATCCAAGAGGGGATGATGATTCTAAGTGGTCTCCGCATGCGTCCGAATCGCACCGTCATATTCCGCATATTCCGACAGCCCCGAGGAGCTTGTGCGCGTACCACAGTCAGTCACAGACGTGGTACGTCTGGTGCGGCGGAGCTACCTTTCCACTGAGCGTCTCCATTTCGTGGATTTCCGAGCTTCCATACTCCGCGCTGGCGGGACCGGCATGCCTTGTGCAATTGCCGGTTTTTTACCATCTTATACGTCACGCGAAGGCAGTACTGCTTGGTTGGGTTTCGGTGTTGCAATTTTTTTTTGATCATCTTAAATTATTTTCCAGTTTGCTGAGTATTTCTACTGTCGGGTATTTCTACAAACACCATTACATTAACATGGTCGGAAAATCGCCGGAGTTGGCTCGCCGCCAAAGGCCCGTGGGAGTCCTTGAGGGGGAGGAATGAATGTTGCGCAACTCCGGCAGCAACTGCGCACGTTACCATGGCGGACGCGATCGCGCGCGCCCTATGTTGACAGGCATCAGTAGGGTGCTCATACCTTTGTACGTGGTTCGCTGTTACCGTTCAATTCGCGTTGAGGCGATAGACAGCCCGAAGGTATAATCCCTCTCTACAGCTGCCGCATTTCCTTACGGCAGCATTTCGTGAAGTTACGCCAGATCGGAGGAGTTAGCGATTAGCTTTACAGCGCATAACATTCAAGTTTTGTTGATACTGCATTCATTGCTTTGCCCTTGCTGCGAAACTTTGACTTTTATTGAACTACGGCTCGTATTTCCGATTCGTTGGTCCAGCGTCTTCCGCTCTTCCTCGTTTTCAATGGTTGATAACAGGCAACGAAATGGTTGCGGGCAGCAGTAGGCATCTCCTCTTGAAATCCCATCAATTCCTCCTCAAAATCCCGAAAAACTTTCCACGTGGTCGTCATGCTAGCCCGGTTCACCTATAGTTGGCTGGCTTTCTCTCACTTTCTTTCACCGAACCCCTCTTCACTTGTGCAGCAGGCAAGTGGATAAAGCCTATAGTACCTTCTTCTCACTCCTGTCTGCCAAAGGAGACTCACGCTCTCGAAAGCACAAAACACCCAAATAGAGTGGTATGAAGTACCGTTCATGTGGACGCCCAGCAAGGGTTGAGCTTAGTAACTGTTTCCACGTGGGCGGAAGGTGGGCGGGTTCGATTCCCCCTGCCGGTATGCGTCGTAGCCCGGGTTGACACGGAGTTAGGGTGTCTTCGGACGTAAGTCCCACGCGGTTTTCGGCTGCGAGTCACGCTGCCAGCGGTTTACGCGGCAGGGACCCAGACGAACGGAGTCAGGACGCGCGCCCGCGCGGAGGGTGAAGATCTGCTCGGTTGCCAGCTATGTGTACTTGTGCCTATCTCGTATGCTTGAGTTGCGGGAGCAAGCCACTCTCCAATTTCGCTGTGGGCGCAATCGGCGCTACTTTAAACAGGTCTATTATCTCTCTAGAACTAGTATCAAATAAAGTAAGTTTAAAATTGTGTTTGGGCACATGGTACTTATTTTCTAAGTTCGTAAAAGTTGAATATTATATTTTTGTCATCAAAGTATAACATTCCAATTTGTTTCTATCGCACCCATTACATGGCCCTTGCGGCGAAATCGCGACATTTTAACGCGAGAGCGTTAAAGAGCTCGTTTGGCAGAAATTAAGAAATTCCGGTGTCGGCGTTGTTTGCTGTGAGCGAAGAATCAGCATCTTGTCCGTGACCGAAAAAATCTATAAACATGCAAATGAAATAAATAATAAAAAAATTCCCCATCTCCCGCTAAAGGGAACCATGTGTGGATGCGAAGCAGCGGGGGAGATAATCAGCTTGAGCGGGAGGAACGTCGCCGCTCTCATTTCACGGCAGTGGTCCGAGCGCTCATCGCGGCGCTGCACAGGAGAGAGAATGAGGCGTGCGCGCTCCGTCATTTTCATACCGCGGGACTACCGTGGCGCCCCCAGCGGAGTATGCAGCTGTCACACCACCTGTCATGCGCTCCGTAGAGTAGATGATTGCAAGAGGGGGGAGAGGACGCGCATGCGCTGTGGGACGCCGGAGCCGCTCCGTACAGTATTCCTAGAGGACTAAGCCCCCTCCAAACACATGCAAGCAAGATTACGGAATGGGGTCAACCTGGGTGACAGACACCACCTGCCTAGCCATTGCTAAGCAGCCTCTCTGTGCTCTCGGCCATGACTCAAGGAATGGGGTCAACCTGGGCGACAAACACCACCTGCCTAGCCATTGCTAAGCAGCCTCTCTGTGCTCTCGGCCATGACTCTGATGACTGTGTTAGGGTTGACGGCCTTCATATTACTACAGTGTTCTGGTTCGCATAATGGGTGCTTCCCTACTTCATGAAAGTGGCCGGACGCGGGACGGGGGGACGGGGGGACGCGGGACGCGGGACGCGGGACGGACACGGGAGCCCCGAGCATAAGATGCTTCGCATCTAAAATCTTTGGTCCGATTGAAAACCGAACGCAGGCAGTATGCGTCGCAAGCAGGTGTTGTACCAACCAGCCACGCTATTGTATTTCTTACAAGCGAGGTTGATGCATAGTGTACAAAATACCCAGGCCGCCTCCACAAACGTAGAGTAAGCGTTACAAAGCAAATTTCATACAATGTGTTCTGAAAGGGTATTAGGGCAGTGCATTTCATGAACAGTGAATGCCAGTCCGGCTGAAACTGTAGTTGTTCATAAAAGATTTTAGCTGTACAGCCATTTGTACGAAATGGGACCGCGATGATGCCATTGGTTCCGCATGCCTGTCTAACATGCGAGTTTTCCATAAACTGTGCATGCCCATTAACAAGAGCATGTCATCAGGCATAAAATTGCTTTAAAGGCGTACGAGATTACGCATGCTATAAGAATTTAAATCAAGTTCTTTTTTAAAAGGCCTTTGTAGGACGTCCCAAAAGAGGATGGCATGCTTACAACCAATGAAACAATGTTCTATTGTTTCTGGAACTTCACAGAGGCGGCAGTTAAGTAGTGATACAACGATACCTTTGCTGCTTAACGAGGCTTTTACAGGTAGTGTTTCTGTATACCCCTTGTAGCCTACAACTTCGTGCCTCGTCCAAGGGTACCAAGCCCCGCAATGAACTACTACTACTACTACGACTACTACTACTACAGAGGTGGGACAGACCCACACCCTTAGGAGCTTCACCCCTAAAAAAATCTACGCATATCCACGAAGTGAATGCTGACGATGGGGCGAAGCACCATGCATCGGACTCCCGACGTTGCCGCTGAGCCGCTGCATGGAGCGTCTTACGTGCGCTCTTGTCCATGGCGGTGGCACCGACTGCGCGGAGCGCGCGCCTATATCAGCGACCCCTGGGCGGCATAGTGTCATCACGGAGTTGATCGATGTGGTTGTTTTAGGGGCGAAGCTCCTTAGGGTGTGGGTCTGTCCCTCCTCTGTAGTAGTAGTAGTAGTAGTAGGTAGGTAGGTAGGTAGCCACGTGTAGTGGAATGTACCCACTCCACGTGATAAAGATGACGATGACGCAGTATAGTGGAATGTACCCACTACACGTGATAACGATGAAGTATAAGCGCATTCCAGTATAGTGGAATGTACCCACTACAAATGATAAAGATGACGATGACGCAGTATAGTGTAATGTACCCACAACACGTGATAACGATGAAGTATAAGCGCGTTCCAGTATAGTGGAATGTACCCACTACACGTGATAACGATGACGATGAAGCTGATGACCACGAAGTATAAGCGCGTTCCAGACCACACATTCTCTTTCTGCCATGGATGAAAACGATCGAGCTTCGCCCACTCATCATCATTCACTTCGTGGATATGGCGTGACTTTTCGCGCGGCGCCGCACAGGTGGCGCACCTGCGCTTCGACTGTGCACTACGGCGCGGACGGATTGAAGACGGACGGGCATTCTGAGGTCTTAAGGTGCTTCTCCCCTAAAAAAAGAACAGAAAAGAAAAGTGAGAATGAAGCGAAAAAAATAGCACCGCCTTGATGCTACGACATAGGCGCGTGGAAAGAAAAATAAATACAAAACCCAGATATAGGGCAAGCACAAAATAAAGAGCGTGCAAATAAAATCAAGTCAACAAACAAGTGAGGTCACAAAATTAAATCACAGTAAAAAAAAATCGGCAGATTTCACGCAGCTTGGGAATCGATGTTATGTGAAGCATGCTGAGGGAAGGTGACTGATTTGTAACGGACCTTGCCACCCGTTTATAACGTTTTTTTTTCGTATTTATTTATGCTTGTCTAGGTCTTCGTCAATTTTTCTTATACTTCCCTCCCTTCGTTCCTCTCCTCCTATCTCCCTCTCCTCTATCTCTTCCCTCCTCCCGAAAGAGTAAGCAGGCGTTGTGCCCCTCCAGGTGGCAGTTGCCAGCTTGTTCTCTCCCTCTTTCCTCTGTGTCCTTGTGTATGTGTATGCAAATCAAATAATAATAATAATAATAATTATTATTATTATTATTATTATTATTATTATTATTATTATTATTATTATTATTATTATTATTATTATTATTATTATTATTGAACGAAACGTTACGAAATGACACTAAAGATATGTACAAATGTACGCACAGACATGTCGAACAGTCGGATATATTTTATATAACCAGTTTTTTACAGTGGCGTTACGATGCCAACAGCAACATGGGTATTAGCAACGCCAGAAGCGGTAAGCTGAAATGTAGCTCTTGTGCTCGCGAGGATGGTAGCCTTTAACAGTGCCACTCAAATCAACTTCAGTGGATGGCGCTTAACTATAATTGACGTTAACCCGACGTAACGGCTGTATCATAGGAGTATGTAGTGTTTTTAAAATTAGATAGCCAGCAGTGCAACCACAATTGACGTTTCACCAACATTACGCCTGCATAGGGTCTTTTTTCCAAAGCAGTTCCGAGACCTGGCGAGGCTCCGTGGTAGAATGCTTGATTGTCACGCAGAATGCTTGGGTTCGATCCCTGATGGGTTCATAGCATTTATTTTTTGCGTTCGTCGGGTCAACGCTGCCGATGTTCGTTTTTCTTAACGCTCTCGCATTTAAATTACCAATGTCGGTTCTCGCCGTTCCTCGGCAGATATAAACTGCAAACACCTGTGGCGCATACCCACATACCTGTGGCACATACCCGCCCGTGGTATGCGGGTATGGCGGAAAGGGTTTGACGACGTACGCGATGGGATTGTCACATTATTGATGTCATGACCAGCGAGTCATATTCCTCAAACCATCTTACCCTCCCATACCAATTCTGGTTTACCCCAAGTTAAGAAGGTGATCACGAGAGCACCCACACGTAGGCGGATAGATAGATAGATAGATAGATAGATAGATAGATAGATAGATAGATAGATAGATAGATAGATAGATAGATAGATAGATAGATAGATAGATAGATAGATAGATAGATAGATAGATAGATAGATAGATAGATAGATAGATAGATAGATAGACACGCTAGAAGTGCGTGCAGTACGCAAAGAAATGCTTCGCATTAAAAAAAACGGCCGATCTCACGCATTGTGGGAATCGATGTAATGCAAAGCAGCCAGCAAGCAGCAAATCACGCTCTACGTACCATGCATGTCGTGATTTACAAGTTAGGGCCTGTCATTTATGTTCGTTGTGCCATCATGTCACGCAATACCAAATTTGGTGTATATCAAGTTAGCGAAACGGCCGTGAGCGTGCCATGAGCGCGGCATGCAAGTCATGTTGCACATGACATACCATGATTTCCATAGTACCACTTGTCATTTGTGTTCGTCATACAGCCGTATCACGCAATACCAAACTTGGTGTATATCAATCTAGCGAAACAGCCGCGAGCGTGCCATGAGTGTGGCATGCAAATCATGTTGCACATGACGTCATGATTTTCATAATACCACTTGTCATTTATGTTCGTCATACGGTCGCGTCACGCAATATAAAATTTAGTGTATATCTATAGCGAAACGACCATGAGCGTTCCATGAGCGTGCCATGCAAGTAATGTTGCACATGACATGCACGTCATGATTTTCATATTACCACCTGTCATTTATGTTGGTCATGCCGATATGTCTCATCATACCAATTTTTGGATATATCAAACGGCCGCAGGAACACCGTGGACATGACGTGTAAACCATACCGTTCATGACAAATTAGTCATGATTTTCATATGACCCGTCATTCATGTTCGTCATACAGTCATGTTATGCCATACCAATAGACCTTACGCGAAATTGCTCGGACGTCTGGCAACAGTGAGGCGGGTGCCATCTTGGTTGTGTCAACAAGTTGCGGCGTTCTCATGGGATTGCATGTGTTGCAGTGCATTGCAGTGTCTTCACGTTTAAGGGGAGATGCAATGCGGAAAAAAAAGTTGCGTTAATCTGTAGCCTAGGGCAATGAAATTTTTGCTATATATATAGGCATTCATGCTGATTTCAACTATGTAATTATTTTTATAGTAAGTTGCACAGCTTTCGTTTTGTGCCAGGACAATGTGTAAGGTAGAGTTCGTTTTGGACAAACTTTTTATGCCACTAAACTTTTACAGTTCTGAGCCATTAATGGCTCATATTCCTCCAGATTAACTCTATAATGCAAATAACAGTAAAAAAAGTGCGTAAAAACATTTTGGTGGTCAAGAAAAATTGTAATGCGAGAATTATTAGAATCCTCAGCCCATACTAATGGCTTACTTTAGGTTCGTAATAATTATACAAGCGATATCAAGTTTTAAAGGAGATACTTGCACCCTTCACATGTTAAGAAATATGTGGGCAGAATTTCATCCCGAGCGGCTTATCAGAAGTACCAAAAACATAATGTCCAAACTCAAGAAGTTGCCCAAAAATGGATCTTGAGGACGCATTTTAAAGGTATAAGCGAAAGCTCATCTATGCGGAAAAGATACGTTATTTAAGATGATTAATTCCATCATGAGAGCTTGACAATCATGGTTATTTTGAGCATGCGGCTTTTGTGAACCCCTCATGCGAAATGCAATGGCAAGCAGCCAGGTGACAATTTCCAGGGGACTCTAGAAAATCAGCACTTTTTAGTTTTTTATTAGCCACCTTGTGCTCTTTAAAAGCGATTTTAACCTAATTCGAGTTTAATTAGAATCTTCAGTTTTTTGTCGTGAAGCTAGAGAAACTAAACTTGTGAAAGCAAATAAAAACGAAAAATATGTAATTTAGCGTTTTTCGACTCGCATCTCCCCTTAAGTTCGTGTTTCAGTGCATTAAGTTAGCCGCTTGTGATCGTCGTGCTACGAAAAATTGATCAACGGCTACGCTTTCCAACTGCCGGCCACGTAATATGGAAAAACGACTTGGAAGTTTTGCCGCACGTCAGTGAATATGCTTCAGCCAGCCTCTGCACATCGGTGTCGTCTCGCCAGCTGACGAAGTCGTACAACTTTCGTCTCGCCAGCTGACGAAGTCGTACAACTTTGCTGTTGAGGCGTACACCTCACCGTCGTCGGTAGCTACGAACACCTGTGATTTGAGGTACTATCGGCGTCAAATGAAACGCGAGCAGTGGCGTGCGCGCACATCCAGTATGACAGCACTGCGCATACGCGCGCCAGTCAGTGGTAATGACTGAACGGCGCGCACTGTGCCATTGCGAATGCTTGCCGCTGTTCGCGTTTCATTTGACGCTGATAGCATGTGAGCATTATGGCGCTTCGACACTGCGTGACGTGAACAATGGCAGCCGCAAGCTGAAGTGTCTGTCGAGTGAGGTGTCGCGTCGCAGTTGTTCTTTCGAAACTGGTTCAGAACGAGACAAAGAAATCAAACGTAAACATATTGGGGTTATGTGAAACGTCGCCATACATTCGCAGGGATTTTGAACACTGATCCTTCCATTTATATATTTCCTTATACCATTGAACTGGACTGACGAACGAGCGCATAGCGCTCGATGGCACTCGCCGTGGTCGGCGCTCTGCGCGGCGGCAACAATCCTTTCAGTCGACGAGTGAGAACGTAATTTTACTGACGTGTACGAGTTATCGTTGACGTAATGCAAGAGCGGTGAAGCAACATCATAAATGGCATAAGCAGTGCTGCTAAGTTCACAACGACGAACGTTGGACAAGAACGACACAGACGAAGCCTCTACACAAGCTCTTCTGAAGTAACATCGTTGTGCTAGTAATCTTGCTCATTTCATCCGCACAGGAGTGCAACCAGTAAGCGTAACATCGTACACTCTAGTATTTGGCCTGTTTTTTTTTTTTGTTTTTTTTTTTTTTTTTTTTTTGCTTACTCGTTAAAGCCATCAAACGACATCAAATTTACTGATTAGAGAGCTTCGTGGGGAGGCGCCATGTGTTTCACACTAAAAGGCAACTAAATAGAGCTTGCTTGGGGTTACAATTCCTGGCAATAAATTGTATTGCACGGGATTAAAGGAACAAGAAAATAAAATTAAAAAAAAACGCGACGCATTCATACCAATCGCGCTCTTGTGTAACAAAGCGCATATATGTGCACTAACGCGTTTTCGGCGCAAGCTGGACATGCGACAGCACATATTTATTGGATATAAAAAGGACTTTCGCCTATCCATTGATAAGCGCTAGGTGGTTATTCTCGCTGAACAGCTTTTGCATTGGCCAAATGATTCTCCGATTCGATCGGAATGTCAACGAAAGATTTGTGACATATATCAAGTAGACATACCTTCTTTCCTTCACTATCGGCCACTTCACGTTGATTGGAAAATGGAACACAGAAGTGTTGGAGCATCTTGATCACCATGAATAAAACAAAGAATGCCACGTGTTCCGCTGCCGCACTCACGACGGAGTACGCAAACACATGTGCTCCGTGCGTCCGCGCACGGTGTCGTCTGCTCCGCCTGACATAACCAAAAAGCGCCGGCGATTGCAACAGCGCCTACTAGATGGCGCTGCTAATTTCGCATAAGGTGAACAGTGAAGGATAAGGTGAAGCAAGGTGGGGCTGCCTTAGAACGCGTAGTTATAAAGCGAGATTCAGTAACGAAGAACAATGCACATGCTGTAGGGGAACTAAGGAAACGATGGAACATGTACTGATTGAATGTGGCGATATCCACCCAGATATACGTGGGGCCACGAGTCTACATGAAGCCTTGGGTTTTAGGGACAACAATGGAAAGCTGAACACGTCCGCGATAGAAATAAGTAAGAGACGGTTAGAGTATTGGTGGCATAAAAGTAGAGATAAAGTACAAAAATAAATAATGGGGAAAAATTCCATTCCAAATAATGGGGAAAAAATAAGGTCATTCTGCTTTAAGAGGCAGAGAGATGGACCGGGAATTTATATTTTTTTGGTATAATAACATAGATTTAATCAATGTAGATAAGGCATTAGGCCAACATGAAACAAGGAAGTTTTTTTTCCCCTTCGTTTTCGGGCCTGGAGGCAGACATGTCACCGCCCCGTTATAAAGGGGACGCTCAAAGCATCCATCCATCCATCCATCCAGGTCTATTTTGGTGCCAATGCCATTAATGATACGGTTTAGAGAGCGAAAAGTCGTAGGCGGCTAGACAGATAGATAGACACGCTCAATGTCGCCGAAGTTCGCTAAGAAATGCTTCGCATTTAAAAATTGGAGGATGCTTGAGCTTCGCCTTCAAGAGTAGATTGCGATAGTGCAATCGGACCTCGTTCACATTGCCTTCTGAACTGCTAGCCTGCTTTGGTTCTCGGTGAATGCCTCAACCGTGCCGTAAGGAAACGAATGACCGTGCGCGTAACATTGGTCGCTTCAAAGCATCGTTGAATGCATACTGCAAGCACAGTTGTTATGTGCCCACTACTCAAAAATTATTCCTTTTGCGAATCAGCGAAGGGCCCACTACGTGTACGTAGGGCAACACGCGAACCTACGCAGCTGTTCACTTTGTTGGTGGTTCTGCTGCTGATGATGATTATGTGTGAGCGTTTTGTAATGGGTGGGCCTTTAAAACACCCACTCGTTGCTCAATTCACATGTTTTGACACCTAGCGCGATTCCACGCTTCTGGCACGCAATGTATGATGCGTTAAGGAAATTCATTTTACTATATGACATTCATATAGGATTTTTTTCCAAATCGCTTTGAACTAATCTCGTGGCTTTGTGGTAGAACTCCTGCTACCCACGCAGACGACTTGGTTCGATCCTCACTCGCACCCGGAAATCTTTATTATTTATTTCATTTGCGTCTTTCTCGATTTTTCGGTCACGGACAAGATGATGATTTCTCGCTCACAACAAACGACGCCCAACGCCCAACGCCAACGCCGACGCCGGTATTTCTGCGAAACAGCCCTCTAGCGCTATCGCGTTAAAATGCTGTGGTTGAACACGATGAGACCAAGTTTATTAAGTCATCATCATCATCATAATAATAATATCTGGGGTTTAACGTCCCAAAACCACGATATGATTATGAGAGACGCCGTAGTGGAGGGCTCCGGAAATTTTGACCATCTGGTGTTCTTTAACGTGCACTGACATCGCACAGTACACGGGCCTCTACCATTTCGCCTCCATCGAAATGCGACCGCCACGGCCGGGATCGAACCCGCGACCTTCGGGTCAGCAGATCATCATCATCATCATCAGCCTGTCTACGCCCACTGCAGGGCAAAGGCCTCTCCCATGTTTCGCCAATCAACCCGGTCCTGTGCTTTCTGCTGCCACGTTATACCTGCAAACTTCTTAATCTCATCTACCCACCTAATTTTCTGTCTCCCCCCTCACACGTTTGCCATCTCTTGGAATCCAGTCAGTTACCCTTAATGACCATCGGTTATCCTGCCGACGTGCTACGTGCCCGGCCCATATCCATTTCTTCTTCTTGATTTCAACTATGATATCCTTAACCCCCGTTTGTTCCCTGACCCACTCAGCTCTCTTCCTGTCTCTTAAGGTTACACCTATCATTTTCCTTTCCATCGCTCGCTGCGACGTCCTCAGTTTAAGTTGAACCCTCTTTGTAAGTCTCCAGGTTTCTGCTCCGTAGGTAAGTACCGGTAAGATGCAGCTGTTATATACCTTCCTCTTGAGGGATAGTGGTAGACTACCATTCATCATTTGATAATGCTTGCCGAATGAGCCCCATCCCATCCTTATTCTTCTAGTTATTTCACTCTCATGGTTCGGCTCCGCGGTTACTACCTGTCCTAAGTAGACGTACTCCTTTACAACTTCCAGTGTCTCACCACCTATCGCAAAGCGCTGTTCTCTGCCAAGATTGTTCCACATTACTTTAGTTTTATGCATATTAATTTTCAGACCTACTCTTCTACTTTCCGTATCCAGTTCAGTAATCATAAGCTGTAATTCGTCTCCCGCGTTACTCATCAATGCAATGTCATCAGCGAATCGCAGGTTACTGAGATACTCTCCATTAACTCTTATCCCTAACTCTTCCCAATCTAGGGCCCTGAAAACCTCCTGTAGACACGCGGTGAATAGCATTGGAGAGATCGTGTCTCCCTGCCGTACGCCCTTCTTTATTGGGATTCTGTCGCTTTCTTTATGGAGGACTATAGTGGCGTTTATTAAGCATAGGTCGGCAAACTCACTCATGAGTCGACTCACTCAGACTCACTCAGACTCAGATCGAGCCGTGAGTCTGACTCTGAGTGATTCCGGGTGAGTAATATTTTGGTGAGTTTGAGTCCGAGTGAGTCCGGTTGAGAAAAATTTTAATGAGTCTGAGTCCGAGTGAGTCCGGTTGAGGAGAATTTTGGTGAGTCTGAGTCCGAGTGATCCCTAAGCTCAAAATGTATTTCTTGAGGGAGCCTGAATGAGCTCTACACTTTTTTGCCGATCTACGGTTCTACTTACACAACTTAGCTTTACTATCAATTTTACGTAGGTTCACGTTTATACTCATGCAGACTCACGTATACTTCAAAGCACCACGTTCATACGCCAGCTCAATATTTATTGATCAGAGGCGTGAGTTACGGAGTAAAGGGGAGGTGCCCTGACTCCCCCCCCTCCCCCCCCCCCGCAGCCGAAAACTCTTTCCCGGGAATTTTTGATAAAAATATTTCATGTTATCTCTTTTAAAAAAAAAGTCTTACTGGATTGCAACCACTGATAAGGTACGAGATGAAAAGACGCCAAGTACAGCACCGATTACGCGAGATATTGGTGTTAAAGAGCATTTACACCAATTTCGAAGAAGCCAATTGTACGCTAATGGACTCATTAGTCGGCTCACTCAGACTCCCTCAGACTCAGATGGAGCCGTGAGTATGAGTCTGAGTGAATCCGGCTGGGAAAAATTTTCGTGAGTCTGAGTCCGAGTGAGTCCGACTGGGAAAAATTTTAGTGCATCTGAGTCCGAGTGAGTCCGGTTGAGGAAGAGTTTGGTGAATCTGAGTCCGAGTGAGTCCCAAGGGCAAAACATATTTCATGAGTGAGTCTGAGTGAGCTCCACATGTTTTGCCGACCTATGTTATTAAGTACTAGCTTATGATCCTCACGGCTCGAAGGTGGTGGAAACATTTAACGCCAATGTGTGAACGTGGGGGGTTGAGCCCCCCTACGTGGCACATGGGTGCTCCCTCACTATGAGGAGGCACCCTTACAAAGCGAAGGAAAGCCCCTGAAGCGCAATCCTCACGCAGGAGATGATCCGGCAATGATCGAAAGCAGCAGAGCTGGTAACGATGGTCTCCCAGTAACACACCACCCCAGCCAGTGATGGGGGGATGAAAGAAGATGGGGCGTGTGAGGAGGATGCGTAGGAAATTTCCTGGTTTGCCGCAAAGCTTGCATGAGGAGGGCAATTGGTGTGGGCATCGGGCGTTTAGTAATATAGTACTAAACGTACTAAACGTTTGTTAATGTCCCGCTTCTTCTTTCTCGATGCCTGGTTCTGGCTATAGTGAACTAGGCTATAGTTCTGGCGAAGCGGCTGCCAGACAGCCGCGTTTGTTTCGGCAACTACTGCGTCTACAGTTGCATCGAAAGAAACACACACACGGACGCTGCTTGGCGCCGTCGGCGCGAACGCTCAGTGCGTTTCGATGCATTCAGCGCCTCAGGCGGTGGCCGCTGGAAAGAATGACCTTGGGCCAGTGTTCGTTTTCGCGAACGCACCCCTCTAGCGTTTCGCTGAAGCTCTTGTGGCGGCGTAGCTATATGACACGCGAGGCACCTGGTGCTTGCATGACCTTAGTGGCAGCTTGAAGGACAGATTCACGGAACGAAGTGTTTTCTGGGTTTGTACTGAGATAACTATAAGCTAGCGCTGTAAAAGATGCTGTAAAAGATACATTGCATTGTCTCGGTTTACTAACCGTCTTACACTTAATCTACATTATCCCGCCTAATTTTCATATATACCTTGCATATTAAAAATATAATGGGTCACCTATAAACGCTGTTCTGACTTCACTGGATATCTAATTTTAAGTTGGTATCTGTTTCTTCTCGAGTTACTGGAATGTTATTTCAGGTTATTTCAGTAACATGACTTTTTGCGTAGTAAAACTCATCGCTCATGTCAATAAATATAACCCTTCATTTTTCGTATTCCTTCATTATATGTGATTTCGAACATATTTTTTCTCAGTGCATCTGACCATATTTGGAACTTTGACCAAACGATCATTGTTGATATGAAGAGTAATGATGTTATGCTATCAGTGTTACCATCTATCAGTCTATAAATTCACATGCTGGATATAAAGCAGAAAATTTTCTTTTAAGAAGGCATTTAGTTGTGTTCCAGAGCAATATCGAAGTCCTCACGCTTTCATCTTGAATTTGTGTAGTAAGACAACGGATTTAATTTCACGACTTCAAACAAGGATATAGTCGTAGTGCCTTCAGCTGATATGTCTCTTCTGTCTTCCCCTTTTGCGGTTTTCTTTATTGCGCGCAGTTCTTTTCTAGGTACTTTGCACTACTCTTCGTTCGCATTCCCGACGATTTATTCCTCAACATGTCATGTCGCTCCTCTTTCACAGAAAGCATGGTGCAATACGACCTGGGTGAAGCCCGTACAAGCAGAGCCAGACTTCGGAATATATCACACAGACTTTTATTCCGTACAGGAATTGAGCTCTAAATTATATTCATACAAAACGAACATCATAATTACATTCTTAGCAAAAACGCCTAACAAATACACCAAGAAGCATAGTCATGTTCAGTAAAGGTGCATATTTATTATCCGTATTGTTCTATTCCCAATCATTTCAAAACAGACAACTTTATCAATAGTGCTGCAGGTGCATTTTTGCTGTCGTTACTTCATTTCTCGTGCTTCAGCTGCTCGGTGCTGGATGTAGAGGGAAGAAGACAACGGCGGAAGACTTCTCGATTACTTTCGGCCTATCTGGTTATGCAGGCTCCTGATCGGCCAGCTGTTGCCAATATCTCATCTGCGCCTTCATAGCTTCCCATTCGGCATCAGTTGGCGTATGCTCGAACTCTATTCGAGCAGATTCTGCCGCGCCACGCGCAGTGACTCGTGCCGATGCAACGTTGACCAGCGTCAGGGCAACAAGGGCTGCAAAGTGGAAGATGACAATTTTTAAAACGCACGGCAGGAACGCTCGCACACCTTCGGACAAGCACACTGCTGTCCCGAAAGTAGCGGGATCGAATCCTGGCCTCAGCTGCCGCATTTTCTTTAGAGCCGAAAATGCCTGAGGCCCATACCCTTAGATTTAGGGGAAGTGGTCAACGTTAAAAAAACTCCAGGTGGTCGAAATTTCCGGAGCCCTCCATTACGGCGTGCCTCGTAATCGTATGTGGTTTTGGGATGTTAAATCCTAACAATTATTATGCGGACAAGCACCAAAGGCTAGCACTTTTTAAATTACACACTCCACTCGCCTGTAACGAATGATTCTGCCAGCCCACCATCCTGCACCTCAATCTTTAAACACCGCTTATCCGCAAAGCGCGCTGCTATAAGGAGATGGAATGGGCCACCGGGCAATATCATTTAACGCTGTACACTCAAAACAACGGCTGTATTTATTAAAGAACTGCCGCATTCAGAATTTTTTTTAAATAGAAAGCTGGTCTCGTTTACCTTAACCACAGCCAACCTCTTGTCCACAGAAGAATATTATGCATGAAGTAGTAATCATGAAGCGAAGCGAAGAATCCAATGAGTAAACAATCTCTAGGTCAGTTTACAATCCGTATAATTAAGCAATGCAACGCCAACTTACCGCAGCAAAACAGAAACAAAGGTAGGAGTCCTCGGGCCATCGCTTTTATAAATCTGCAACAACCAAAAGATACATAGAATTATATAATGAAACTTAAGCTTCCAGCTTTCTTTTAACCATGGACAATAGTGAAAATGAGCGCCGCCTCATTTTTTTATACCATGCCAGCATAGGTCGGCGAACTCACTGATGAGTCGACTCACTCGGACTCACTCAGACTCAGATCAAGCCGTGAGTCTGAGTCTGAGTGAGTCCGGGTGAGTAATAATTTGGTGAGTTTGAGTCCGAGGGAGTCCGGCTGAAGAAATTTTCCTGAGTGTGAGTCCGAGTGACTCCGGCTCAGGAAAACTTTGGTGAGTTTGAGTCCGAGTGAATCCAAAGTGCAAGATATATTTCTTGAGTGAGTCTGAGTGAGTTCTACTTTTGTTTGCCGACCTATGGTCTTATCTACTCATCTTCAGCATTACTATGAGCCTTACCTAGATTCGCGTTTATACACACGTCTACTCACACGCATAGGTCGGCAAACTCACTCATGAGTCGACTCACTCAGACTCACTCAGACTCAGATTGAGGCGTGAGTCTGAGTCTGAGTGAGTCCGGCTGAATTATACTTATGTGAGTCTGAGTCCGAGAGAGTCCGCTTGAGGAAAATTTTGGTGACTCTGAGTTCGAGTGAGTCCGGCTGAGTTATACTTAGAAGAGTCTGAGTCCGAGTGAGTCCGCTTGAGGAAAATTTTGGTGAGTCTGAGTCCGAGTGAGTCCGGTTGATGAATATATTCGTGAGACTGCATCTGAGTGAGTCCGGCTGAGTTATATTTTCGTCAGTATGAGTCCGAGTGAGCCCGGTTGACGAAAATATTCATGAGTCTGAGTCCGAGTGAGTTCGCTTCAGCAGAATTTTTTATAGTCTGGGGCCTACTGAGCGCTAAGCGAAAAACATTTATTGAGTGAGTCTGCGTGCGCTCCATTTATTTTATCTTATAGTGCAATCGTATAGATGCACTGTCTTGTAAAGCCCCATATACTATTTTTCAAATTATCAAGCTGCCCATGCCCTCAGAGGGCATGTAAGTGGGCTGTGCAGCATGTTCTGACACATGTACAACTGCAGGCCACTTTTATTAAGCGTGATAGTGATCCACATTGAGTTTGATCTACAATTGTGTACCTAGTCAACGGAGAATGAGTGCAATGTTCCAGCTTCATCCTTTCTGTGGATTCAAATGCGACAAAGCAGCACGATTCGCGAGCATCGAGCGCCCCTTCGCTCTGTTGCATTGAACCGCTTGTGTCTTTTAGATGCCGCTTCGGTTTTTCCATGAATAAATGTGGCAATTGGGAAATTTTTGAGCGCCAAACAAGACATTCACAAGTACGAGAGAGACAGGACGGGCGCTTTTGAATGCCTTGTGAATGCATTGTTTCGCGCTCAAAAATTTCCCAGTAGCTATGCACCATCTCGCCGAATTTCAAGTTTTGTTAAAAATGTAGCGACGACACAGACCATCGTCTTTCGTCATGTGATTCGCTACCAATTAAACAGCGGCTGTTTTATTTAAAGTGGCTAGATAAAGCTTGCCCCCGTGGTACCTCGAAAGTTGTAGCGACCTGGATTTCAAGGAGGAAGGGAGTAGAATCGCATCATTCATGCCATACGCGACGCTTCATCACTCGCAAAAACAAATTTCTTCGGGCTGTAATGTGGTCAAAGAATTCTGTTAGCTTTTAAACTTTAATGACCTCTTCGAATTCTAGACTCTCTTTGGGAGATATTGCTGCCATATTTTCCCAGCACGCCTGCAGTTCAGTCCTTGCCGCCACAAGCAAAACCCGTTTTTTTTTTATAGTTTTTCTATTCTTTCCTATTCAAACACCTTTCCATTCATAGTGAGCGTTGACGCGCCGAAGCACTTTCGGTGGTCCCTCAGCCGTCATTGTGTTCGTCCAAGCCACACGGCAAAAAGCTTCAAGGCACAGGCGTTTTCCGGGCTCGTTTCTCGTATCTTGCTTTCGAGCTCCTAATACCCCCCAAGGAATGCAAGGAGAGTACAAAACGAAGCAACGAGCTCGAACCTCTAGGCTTGGTGCCTGCAACACAAATATCTCTATTCTTTCAAAGGTAAATATTCGGCAGAAGTCTTCCTGGTTGGGATAACATAAAACTGGAGAAAAGAGAAAACTGCGACGCCTTCTTGCCAGCCGTGATGGTTTGCCGTGAGTCGTCGCAAGCCCTGGCAGTAGAGGGAGGGCAGTGCCCCCCCTGGTGTGGTTGGTGTTTAACGCTGTCGGCTCAATGTACCAGGATTCGAGCAGGCGCCGCCGGCAAAGGCTCCTTTCTTTTTCCAAAATCACCGCGCCGTCTGGACCGGTGGCGCGCGTGATCCGGTACACGACGCCCTGCGCTTTTTGCGCAAGTGCGCTGTCTTTGGGCCGAGGGATGAAACTGCCGATGGCGGTGGATGGTTTGTGGGCAACGTCAACCCCTGCCTTTCTTAGTCTACGGGCTATTGCTTCGCTGGCGCCCGCAATGTAAAGGATGGACACGCGGCGTCGTTTCATGAACGTGTTTCGAAAAGCGCCATAACGTAATGTCAAGCTTTCTTCGTTTCCAAGTAGCGTGATTAGGCCTTAGAACGGCAAAGCGTAAGAAAGGACTTCATTTAATTGGTTCTGCCAAAAAAGCAAGTCCGCACTCGCCCATCGAAAACAAATGGCGCGTGTGCATAGCGCATTTGAAAGGTAACAGGAATGAAAACCGAATGTTCCTCGAAGGTCCGTAGACCCAATTTTATATTTAAAGAAAACATTTTCAATATTGCAAAAATCGCGTGTAATGTTGAATTTCTCTTTACGACAGACATTGAGATCCACGGAAAAAAACTTCTTTTTTGTACGTTGAAAGCTGTCATACATATATTTTCAAGGTTTTCTGGCACTTGTGAACCGTTTACACGGGTTATTTACATAAGCTATTTTATGGCGCTCCATCGACATGTATTGCATGATCCGGGCTAAATCGAATATTGCTAACTTTTAGTCCGAGTACGTCTGGTTGAGAAAAAGTTAGGCGAGCCTGTGAGTCCGACTGAGTCCGCTTCAGGAAACTTTTGGGGAGTCTGAGTCCGAGTGAGTCCGGCTGACAAATATTTTGGTGAGTCTGAGTCTGAGTGAGTCGGGCTGAGTAATATTTTCGTGAGTCTGAGTCCGAGTGAGTCCGGCTGAGTTATATTTTGGTGATTCTGACTCTGAGTGAGTCCACTTGAGGAAAATTTGGTGAGTCTGAGTCCGAGTGAGTCAGGTTGACGAAAATATTCATGAGTCTGAGTCGGAATGAGTCCGTTTGAGGAAACGTTTAGTGAGTCTGAGTCCGAGTGAGTCTGGATGACGAAAACACCGGTGAGTCTGAGTCCGAGTGAGTTTGGTTGGAGAGAAATTTCGTGAGTCTGAGTCCGACTGAGTCTGCTTCAGCAAAATTTTGGTGAGTCTGAGTCCGAGTGAGTCCTAAGGCAAAAATATATTCATTGAGTGAGTCAGAGTGAGCTCCCTTTATTTTGCCCACCTATGCTCACACGTATTCTAAAGCAGTATCGTTCATGCACCATTTCAATATTTATTGATCAGAGGCGTGAATTACGTCGAAGGTGCGTTGAACACCCACCCTCCCGCCAACTCTTCCAGGAAAGTTCTTGACAAATATATCTTATGTTGTCATCTCTTTAAAAAAAATGCCCTTACCGGTTTGTAACCACTCATAGCTCTTATTCTTAAGTATCATATCAAAAGGCGCAAATAAAAGCACCGATTACGTGAGATATAGGTGTTAAAGAGCATTGACACCATGGTCGAAAAAGCTAATTCTAGACAAACGGACTCATGAGTCGACTCAGTCAGACTCACTCAGACTCAGATCAAGCCGTGAGTCTGAGTCTGAGTGAGTCCGGGTGAGTTATACGTTGGTGAGTTTGAGTCCGAATGAGTCCGGTTGAAGAAAATTTTCGTGAGTGTGAGTCCGAGTGAGTCCGGCTCAGGAAAATTGTGGTGAGTGTGAGTCCGAGTGAGCCCTGAGCGGAGAATCTATTTCGTGAGTGAGTCTGAGTGAGCTCCAGAATTTTTGCCGACCTATGCATGCCAGCGAACCACCCGTTCCGTTGCATGTTTCACGCGCGGTGTGTTCTTTTCCAGTGCGGAGCACCTTAGTGGGGCAGGCTGTCGTATGCTGTCGTCGTAGCTTGGCGTAACGCAGGCAGGGCCGTAACTGAGGGGGGGGTTGAGGGGGGTTCTGACAGCCCCCGAAATTTTTTCACGCTTTAACTTTTCAGGTGATAGTAAAATATTTACATGCCTTCACAGCCACCACCAGTTGCCAAAGTTACCGTTCAGCGCCCAAACCCTCCCCGAAAAAAAATTCCTGGGTACGGACCTGAACGCAGGCAAAACCATATATAGCAGGGGGTCTCAAACACGCGGCCCGCGGGCCGCATGCGGCCCGCGAGGCTCTCGGTTGCGGCCCGCGGCCCTCATGACCTTGACTGTCTTCGCCCCCCCATTTTTTTTTAAATTTCTTATCAAGTATGTTCGCGAGCTACAGACCTCACTGGTCTAAGGCATTGTCTCCGTGAGGCATCCCTTGTGTTCACCTTGTTTTGAAACATAACCGTGAAACAAAAGTTATATTTATTTTACAATCGGCGTCCAGATTTGAGTAATTTTGGAGATCGGTATCGACATTTTTTTTGGAATCCTGGCACCAAATTGCGTTCAGAAATTACCTGTATAGGAGATATGGGAAAGTTTTCTTTCAAATAGCAGCGTTTTCAGGCAAATTGTACACCCCTCCCTCTCTCCCCACCCCCCTCCCCGCTCCTACCTCCTGCATTGACCCGGCCCATGCGGGACTAAATTGCGTGACTGCGGCCCGCTGGCTGAGGTGAGTTTGAGACCCCTGATATACAGCGTAGCTATAGTGGCATGGCCATCTGTATCGCGTGCTCGCGCCAAAGAGAAGTCTTCTTCCTGTTGTTCTTCGAGAGCCTTAAGGATCATTTAAACGCAGGCAAAACCACACATAGCAGAGCCATCTGTAGCATATTGAGCGCGCGCTCGCGCCATACAGAAGACTTCTTCCTCTTGTTCTTCAAGCGCCTTGACGATGATATTAAGTGCGGAGCATTTTAAATAAAACCTCGTATACAAATTAAAAAAAAGGAAGCAAGCGAGAAGTTGAAAGAGAGAGAGAAAGAAAGAGATAAAATAGGAACAAAAATAGAAATAAATTGAAAGAAAGACAAAAAAAAAGACCGAAAAAACTAGCATATACAAAAAAGAGAGGAATAGAGGAGGAAAGAAAGAGAAAACCGAAGAGAAGCAAGGAAGGCTGCCCAGCTCCGCACTCCCTTCAGGCTTGGCACCACTACTAGTGCGAAGCTGCCTTAACTTTTTCTTTTTCTATTTTTTTAAGTGTAGGTATGAATGCTCAGAATGCTTCCTGAGCGCCGCCATATAATGTGCTTTGGGTTGTGATAAATAGGCGCGACGCTCCAAAATATACCACTACAGAGGCAGAGACGTTGGTGAGTGATTCTTTAGGGAAAGACAGAAAGGTCAGAAACCGTCCCGTCGGTGTGGAGTGTGCGATAAATGTCTCTCAAGGGAGGACACCTCAGCCCTTGTACTCCGAGGCCTCCTCAGTCCAAAAAGGAGGTGTTTTCTTCTCTGCTGCGAAAAGGTCTATAAATCCGGGTTTTTGCGCGATTGTGACTTGATGCATCTGCTCATGTATTAAATGTCAAAATATCTAGGTCGACTGCCTCCTTTATAAGTGCACGATCGTATAATGGGACTTTTGAACATTCAGAACTTTCGTGGCAGTTGGTTTTTAACGGCAGTGTCACGAAAGTGAATCTTGTAGAAGAATCTGGTTCGAAATAGAGGTAAATGTAATGTGGAAACCCAAGTACGTGTTATCTTATCTTCCTTTCCATTTTTTTAACTCTCGTAACAACTCATCTCTGTTCGGTGGGAACATTGAATTATGACATAGTAGCTAGCCCGGTAATGAGTAGTAGTTCCTAAAGTATTCCTACAAGTATTACAGATGAAAGATTCGGATGACCAGCGTATGATGAAAAGAAACACACGCCGGTTTCCAGTAAACAATACTTAGCTTGAAGTCGATTAGGCTGGAGAACGAAGTCGAACGTTTTCTCTATGGTATAACCCATTCAGTGCCATGTAACTTACCGATCGGTTCCTCAAATATCAATGTGATGACACCTGGGATGTTGGTCCTCAGTGAGAGTATAAGAGTGCTCATGCCGGCTTTTATACTACGTTCCAGGTACTGCGTAACACTGTGACGCATATGCGTAAGCATGTGGCTGTTCTGGCAGGACGTAGCCCAAAAAACGATCGCAGAAAAACAACGGACGCTGTGCTCAAATTGTATATAACGCAATTACGATGATATTGGGAAACTTCTCGAATAAAAGAGATTTCATTAAGCGAGGCATTCGCTTCAATTTCTTTGAACTTCCCCTGACCTATCCGTTTCCTGTCCGATGCATGACACGTGCCGATTCTTTAATCATAAGCTGCCTTGCTCTTTAACTACGCGTGTCCTGCTTGTGTTTGCGGGGTCATCCTATGCTGCGAACGACGTCCACAGCGACGTCGTTCGCAGCACAGCCAAGCCGGGAGAGGAGGCAAGCGCATAGCGAGAGGGAAATCGTGGCATAAGTGAATCACAAGTAAGAGTGAAAGCCTAGCATAGCAGAGTTAAGAAAGAGAAGCGAGGCTGAGGGTGAGGAGGAGAGAAGAAAGATTCAAGTACCAAGCATGCGTCTGTATTACCACTTCTTCCGATAATCCCAAGTCGAGGATCACAAGTGCATGCATTGTAATGGTCGCCTTGGAGCATCTGTAAAATGTAAATTGAAAAAAAAAATACAATGACCAAATGTCATTAACTACACCGAAAAACTTCAGTAGCCCTTCCCCTATTGGTATGCCGCGGTGCAGCAGTGATTATGGTGCTCGGCTGTTGACCCGAAGGTGACGGGTTCGATCCCGGCCGCGGCGGTCACATTTCGCTGCAGGCGAAGTGCCCGAGGCCGGTGTGTACTGTGTGATGCGACTGCACGTTAACCGAAATTTCAGGAGCACGGCGTCTCTCAAAATCGTATCGTGGTTTTGGGACGTGAAATCCCAGGTGAGGGTATTGTTATTCCCCTATCGGGAAAATCGGGCCAAGCGAAGAACGCAGGGAGGGCGTGTCGTACCTACTACGTCTCTTTCTTTCTTTCTTTCTTCGTTTCTTTATATGACGAGCCCTTATCCTCCCCGGCGGAAGTGAAACGGCTCTGATTGGAAGAGGGCATGCCGTGAGGGCACGCGTACGCAGTTGGCATCGTGTCTAATGATTCACGTTTTGTCCACGGCGGCGGAACGTTCGATCATGCGTTCATATCCCGGCAACAATGAAATGTGGCCACGTTATCTCGTATACTGGGGTGCTATTCTGGACTTCCGCCATTTTCTGTCAAATTTGACGTAGGCGTGACGTGTACACAATGGTGACGAAAACGCATAAACTGCTTGCGAAACGTGACGTAAAGGCGTCATGAAATACAAAGAAACGTACAATTAAGCACCACTTTGTCTCTTTAATTGAAAATGCAACCACAAGAAAATAAAACGAAAGTGAAGCGTTTAGCTTTAAAGTCGTGAATCAGACGATATCGTCTGCAATTTAGCGCAGCCATAGCAACTTTTTTAGCCACTAAGCGAACCAGTCAAGCCAGCGTCGACATTGCGTGCATCGTTATTTTGTGGGGTGTTTTGTTTGTTGTGACTGAGCGCCGACCAGTGAACCGCAATGTTGGATTTTATTGCTGATCGTCCCCATAATTGGAGGGCGGCTTGCTGCCGGTGGTACGACGGGAGCTGTGACAGACGCTAACAGAGCGCCTTTACCGCCTGGGCCCCAGCAGAAGGCCGTCGCCGGTGAAGGAAAGTGGTGGCAGCGTGATCCCGAGGTGGGGAATCGCAGTGCAATCAGGTAAGCTTGCGTTTAAATTGGATGGTCTTGACGTTTCAGCTATGCACGTGCTTATTGCAGGAGAACAGGCGGAGATGCGTTTGATTTGGCGACGCCGGCATCATTACAGTTGTGCACGTCGGTTCCGTGTTGGACTGCGGCGGCCCCTTATTCCCAAGGCGTGTGGCGTCTAAAGGCGCTGCCGATAGTGAAGAGATAAGGAGCTGCACAGCATTGCAAGTATTGATAATGCCCCTTCTGTTTCTTCTGTCTTTTTTGTTGTGGCGGCGGTTCAGTGCCCTGTTTATTTGAAGTAATGTGCCAACTAGCCCTGCAGCGAGTCGTGCTATTTATGTCTACGATGCGGGAACTATGATCCTGAACTGTCGTGATCATTTCGATGGTGTTATATGTTTTGATAAGGATGCTTACGGACCACTGCAAAATGAATTACAATTACAATCGATCAATTCAATCTGAAAGATATCGTCTTGAGGCGAATCTCAATCCACAGAAGTAATGCATCCCCGAAGGTTCTAACGATGGAAGGTACTTCTACGTTGCTTTCAACACACGAATAAGAAGTGTAGAATGGCCTCAGATAAAGAAAAGGGATTGTATTTTACGCAGTTGATGTTACTTTGCACTGGTAGCACTAAGAAATGTACAAACTGCATGCAAAGAAAGGTCTTTTTTGTACATGTACTTGTTTCAAAACTGGCTGGCACAATATTAGACGCATCCTTTGTTGTTGGCAGCAGTGAATGATGAGACAATGATGTAAACAATGAGAGAACTTGACGGCTTTTTATTATTGCAAAGACGGACCATAACATTGTTGTTCAAGAGCTATAAAAAATCAAGGCGATTTCGTCAAAGCACTTGGAAAATCATTACAGAAGAAAGTAAATTGCCTCGCAGCATATTCTATAATATTACACATTACTCTTGCATGTAAACTTTTTTAGTGCACAAGAGAAACCAGGACAGAAAGGAATGACACAGCACTCTGTCCGCGTCACCCCTTTCTGTACTGGTTCGTTTTGTGCACTCTAAATATTTACATAGATTTCCAACAGGAGCAAGCTTGTGCTCTTGCATGTTGGAGTGGCTACTAAATGAATAGAGCTTTTGTGCAGCACCTGTGAGATTCGTACAGCCATCATATGTAATGGAAACTCTTTCACTGGGTTCGCATAGTGAATAAAGTGCTGAAAACAACGCTTTGGAATGAAGTTCGAGGTTGCATGCACCCGTATAAAATAACGCAGGCTTTTTCCAGAGTTACTATGGCCTCAAGAAACTAGTCCTATGATGATTCGCCAGAGATGAGCATGTTTTTGCTTAACTGCCTGGTACAATTAGCATGCTGTCAACGAAAGGACACAACGAAGCTTTTGTCAGAATACAATTGCTGCAAGAACACACGTAGATGTGATAGGTATCAGATGAAACACAAGGCAAGCGGCCACCTTGCCCTGAACAAGGAAGCAGCTTTTGTCAGTGTGAAATTCCTGCTGAACACAAGTACAGGTGATAGGCACAGGATCGAACACAATGCAAGTGGCTACTTTGCTTTGAGAAAAAAAAAGAGCTTCTTCTGTTTCATGTTTATGCGCAGATCTCGCAGGAATATAAGCTTGTCACATGCAAGGGTGCCCAGCTGTGAACCGCTGCAGAAGGTCGTCCCGCCTGCTGTTGCCGGATCGTCGCTATTGCTGTAAAAGTCCGCATCTTCTCATTCAGGATCAGTGCTAGGAATGTTGTCTGACTCGGACAGCTGCTGCCGAACACCGAGGTTGTGAAGCACCACGCAAACTGTGACGATCTTTGACGTGCAGAGTGGCTCGTAGTAGTGCTCTGTACCTCTGCACACACCGAAAGCGGGCCGTGAGGACTCCAACGCACTGTTCCACGACGCATCACAGTGATCAGTGGGTGCGGTTGAATCGGGCAGGAAGGGATCCCGCAAGATGTACTCCAGGGTTGGGGACAAGCAGCCAAGGTTGCAGAGGTTATGCACCGAGTCCTGCGCAGGACAGTGTTCTGATTAGCATAATATAAATATACACTTGAATATGTACCATACCTCTCTCACTTCTTTTAAAAGGTACTGTGTCAGCGATATGTATTGCCTTTTCATTTTTCTGCAGATAGACATATTCACAAAATTGATTGTCTGGTTGGGTTAGCTAATTACAGCTTTCAAAGGCTCCAATGAAAAAAATGGGTTTATTTCCAAATGGTTTAGAATTAGCTCAATTCCTTCGTCAGGGGGAAGGACAATGAAGATGCTGAAGTGCAACCTTTAACTTTTTTTTCATAGACCAGGAGGGGCGAGTGACTTTGGTGAAGAAGGGTTAGTGCTTTCATTTGTAGAACTGATTTGTGGGGGGGTGGCCGCAGGCGGGCAATGCACTCAAGGCTTGGTTTCCTTTTGTTTTGTTGTGGTTATGCTGTAAATATAAAGTGACAGCAGATTTCTTTTGCAATGGTTCGGATTGTTTTTAGTTATTTTTATGAACCATGACTGAAGCACCTTTGAGTCAAGTCAGTTAATTCATTTTATTTCTGTATAGCACTAGGCTATGCTTGCTTATTTGTATTTCTTTTTTTCATAAAAGCTATCCTCTATATACATATGATTTGTTTCTGTGAATGCACATTTAAGGCAGTTCAATTTCATCCATTCTTTTAATCAACATAGCCTCTGAATGTAGCATTTCATTTCTGTATCGTGACATGTTTACTATTTATATGACATGTTTACTATTTATACTATTTCACCACTTTATAATAAAGGATCACACGATGTTGTCATGGAAGTTTCTTTCATGCTTGACTTTTCTATTGCACTAGCAGTCTTTCCCATGACCACAGAAAGACAAGTTGCAATTATACACTGAGAACAAGATGAATTATTGTGTGCTGCCTGGGCTCTCAGTGCGATTTGTTTTGTAAGATATGTGGCCGAGAGATTTTTTCAATCAAGGAAACACTGGCGCTACCAGAGAAGATAGTGTACAACTGGGGTATGCTGCCAGTACTAACATATGGGGCAGAAATTCAGAGGATAAAACAAACTTGAGAAGTTGGGAACCACGCAGCAAGTAATAAAAGAACCATGACTAATGCCTTTGCTACATTAAACACCATACACGCATTCTCAAGCTTGCATACCTATCAACTACCACGGCGTCCACTGCCTAAGCACCGGCTCAAAGCAGATGCCCTCCACGCAAAGATGTCATGTACAAACTCAAGGTACCAGAGCAGTGATCCGCAACGCTGGTCAGATACCTGCAAAGTGTTGTGTGCAGTGGAAGAAAGTCGGCAACAGCAATACAGCCAGCCACACGCAGTACAACCGTAATTCAGTGGTGCAGCGAACTTATTTCTCTACATTTGATTTTTGAAGCGCAGTTTCGACAGCTCTATCTCTCATTTCATATGTGGCAGTTACTGCTTGTCTGCATATCAATGTTTGTGAAATTGGGGCGCACCCAGTACGTCTGGTTTCCTTTCATGGATTACATCTCTTCAATACAAGGCATGTACCGCGATCAAGTATGAAGCACGATGAACCTTTTTTTCTGTGTGTGTCATCAAGTCACTTCTATCGAAGCTAAATAGTGACGTAAACTTTGTTTACCGCGAATACTGCGTTATTTACTATCACTGAAGGTCGAGCCACGGAAAATGTCGTTAAAAAATGGGGCAGTAGCCAAAAGCTGTCTTTCAAGTTCCTCCTTCGCATTCTCTGCTAACGGCATGCATAACTTTAAATAAGATGAAATTTGTCCTCACCACTATGACGTTGAGGGTGTAAAAGTCGTTTCTGGAAAAGTAGGCAGCCTTGAAACCTTAAATCCATGTGGACGAAGCCTTCCTTCGCCGCGGCCGGCTCCTCCGCGCTGGCAGGGAAGGTGATCCACATAACGCCGACGCGCTCGACGATCGCTTCCCCGACAGCATTAATCGTGCGACTCGCACTGGACAGGCTCGTCGCCACGTCCTCGTCATTTGCGATCGCGCCGGGTAAATGCCGGTGGCGATGAAGCGAAGGGCACAAAGCACTTGCAGATCAATGGTCGGGGCTGTTCTTCGTGCCCGTACGCCGCCTCTCCAGGTCCTGGCGAAGCTTCCCGCGCAGTCATCGCACTATGCTTGTCGTCAGCCGGCACCGCAGTCGAAACGATTCATCGGGCATTGCAAAAGTATCGCGCTTATCGCGGAATTACTTTCGCTCCTGCACCTCCAACTACCGCACGACGGACAGCGCCATTTTCTGCCGCATATGAAGCGTTCTCTTGCGGCGAGAACCACAACATCGAACAAGTAAAATGAAGTAACAAGCTTTTATTTTTACAAGCAAACTTTACATACACTACTTTGTGATAATATTAACCGAAACATGTTAGCAAAGTAATTTACAGAATGACCTCTACTCATACGTATGGGAGGCGACACATCGAACGAGCAACCGCAAGCAACTCAATTTACAACAATATGGCGGCCAATTTGGGGCACTTCGTCGTTCTCACATTTTAAGCAGCAAATTCGGCGGGATGCAACGTCACGCAACGTCATTTTGACGCGACAAAGAGTGAGGCCCTGTGACGCAACGACCACCATGAGTTCAATGTCCAATCATGTTACAGACATGGCGGTTCATCGTCAAGCGAGCAGTAGTTTCGACAAACCGCAACTTCATCGTACGCACAGCTTAGTACCACATTTCGGTTTCGTTATTCAGTCCAAACCTTTCTTTATACATGGCAGAGCACGGTGAACGGCTACTTCGGAAAAAAATAACTTTTTTTTCTCACGTTACGTCATCGCGAATTCCTGTGTCGTAACGCTATTACAGCGCCACAAGACGAACGACCTCGCGTGACCAATCAAATCAGGCTAATGGCGGAATTTGACAACATGGCGGAATTTGACAATGTCCAGAATAGCACCCCTGAGGTGACCTCAATAAAAGATCATCTTGTCACGTGGTTGTGACGTCGACGAAGGCAGCAGGCGACGTGTCCAAAATGAAACTGTTTATTAGGCCGAACTTGTGGCCGGTAAACAGAAAGTAGGATTACAGCAATACACGCTGGCACTGATAGCGGCGAACAGAGCGTCGGCCGGCGATCAACTCAACATCGTTGGAGCGCGCCGGCTTTTATGCATCACGCGTCGAACATTCTAGCCTTATCACTTGTCATCGCGCAAGCTCAGGAATAATCTCGAGTGGTCGCGTCTTGCGCGCAATCTTAACAAAACGATCTACAATAATCGCGAAGGTTCTAGAACAATAAGGCGCGGTTTGAGCTGAGCTTTGCTGACGGTCTTTGTGGGCGAAAACCGAATACAAGAAAAGTGTCAGTAAGAATAGCGCGTGGCAATATTGCCACATATGAAACAGCTGATAGCCGTCAATCCCGCTGTCTAGAGAGCACCAATTATTGGAAAACGTCGCATACGTACAAATAGGCATGTGCCCGACGCATCGTTCCTTTTTGTTAACACGAAAGTGGTTTATGCTGGGGCCCACCAAGACATTAGTGACGTATTTTCGTCACGGATTTGACGTTGATAAAATGGACGCCACAAAATGAGAAAGAAAATTTTTTAGAAAAATGTTCCCCCCTTCCGGAATCGAACCTCCGACTCCGCGATGGTATGCACCCGACGCTCTACCGACGGAGCTAGAGAGGCAGGCGAAGGACATTGTACAAACGCGCCTTATATCTTTCACACAATCTCTCTCTCGATGCTCTCTGTTGGTGGAGCCGGGTGGTGCCTGACGATGCCGCCGTCTGTGAGCGATGAAGAGAAGTAATGCGGCATGACACTTACTAGCACCAACAGAGAACGATTCGTCGACGACGCTGTTAAAGCATGGCGTCCGAGATTGCGCGCCGGCGCGCAATCTCGGAGGTCATGCTTTAACAGTGTCGTCGACACCAGCAACAAACACTATAGCCGCACTAGCATCGGGGAGTCGCCCTAGACGCAGTTATGTGTCACTCTAGTTATGCCCTTTGCCTTTCGCTTTGTGTTAGCGTGTGACGGCTCGTTGTCGGAGTAGTGCAGCTTCCACATGCACCAACGGTGTTTCGCCACCGACTACTTCGAGTGCGGTAGCACCGACTAAAAAAATTGAAGGACACTTTGTACATTCCAAAGTGCGTTCGGCGAAAGCGTGTGGCCATTCCACTGATTATGCCATGTCTTTTTTCTTTTACACTCTCAGTGGGATAAGACACAAACCGAATGGGTGCGTGTTTTCTTCTTTAATTTTTTTATCGCGAATCGCAGCGAGACGCGAGACTCGTCTTCCTCCGTTCGCATGCGTTAGTATTTTCTCGCGCTTTGCCCATCGTGCAAACGCCATCCGCGTTCCAGCTCTTAAGTTGACGGACCCTTTGTAAATTGGAAAGTGTATTCCGTGAACGCCTGGGTCCATTGAGACGGTGTTGGTCAGAATGATTGCAAACTCTGGGCACAGCGACGCTACGCAAGTAAAGCGCGAGCGCTATAGAGTCCGACGCGACCGGCGTCCGTCTGCGCATCCCGGCGGCCACCTGGCTCCGTGCCAGAGCTCGGATGGACGGACGGACGGACGGACGGACGGACGGACGGACGGACGGACGGACGCCGGGCGGAGGTCGGACGGACACCGGACGGACGTGAGCATGAGACATTAAAGGCTTTCGCCTTGAAGATTACACCATCTCCCGCTAAAGGGAACCATGTGTAGATGCGAAGCAGCGGGCGCTAACGCTTAAACTGGCGGCGGCGTTGACGCTGGCGCTCATCGCAGCGTTGTACAGGAGAGAAACCTGGGGGGCGCAAAGCACGCAGTGATGGAGCGGTGTTTCCTACTGGAACATCCCAATCGCTGCTAATGGGCAATGAGAGACAGAAGACTCGGACTGGACACAGAGACCCGCAGTCCGCTTTTAGTTAACGCGCACGCTGCGAATTTTTTATCGTTCGACAACGCACAGGAGAAATCTCCCACCGGCACCACCTTGCAGGTCAATATTCATTGCCATATATACGGGGTGGCCAGTGAACGGTTGTGCAGCGCGAGCAGTCGGTTTTTTCAGCCAAGAAACTCGCTAGCAGACGCTGCCTGCGTCGGCGTCGCGAGGCGAGAGAGGGGGGAGCGTAGGGGAGGGGAAGACGCGCATGCGCAGTGGGGGGTGTGGACGCCGCGGGCAGGGATGCCTCGAGGAGAGAGGGGAGGGGACGTGCATGCGCAGTGAGGGTGTGGCCTCCGCGGGGGAGGGATGCCTAGGGGAGAGAGAGGTGGAGAGGAGGTTTTTTATTTTTTTATTTTTTTTTAATTGGTTGGCGCATGCGCAGTGGGGGGTGTGGACGGACGGAGGGACGGGCGGACGCCGGACGGACACCGGACGGACACCGGACGGACGTGAGCATAAGACATTAAAGGCTTTCGCCTTAAAAAACTGCTGCAGTAAGCGGTGCAGACCAATGATGTCGACAGACGAATGTGGCGCCTTGATGGAGCGAGACGGAGGCCAGCGGGACGCGGAACTCCTGCGCGCGTTCGCGGCTCAAGCTCTGCCTCCTGTGTTGCTGAAGCTCAGTGGGGTAGTGTATGCATGAGCGCAGGCGTAGTTTACCGCATCACTCGGAAGCACACACCTTGTTGTTTCTTTTTAGGAGCGAAGCTCCTTAGGCCGGCACCCCACCATCGCCGTTGAGGCTCTCTGGCACGGTGCCAGCTGTGGCGTCTCCCCTCTTCACGCGGGAGGATAAATGAGCTTTGTGAGCGCTGGAACGTGGATGGCGTCTACACGATGCGCAAAGCGCGAGAATACGAACGCATGCGAAACGGAGGCAGATTAGTGTCCCTCTCCATTACACTCTCCATCTTTCTTCAACTTTGTGCCTCTCCCTTCAAACCGGCGAACGCGAGAGAGAGAGTGGAACTTTAATGAAGGGAAAAGGGAAAGGGGGATCTTGGAGCTACTATGGTTGGGTCCCTACGTCCAGGGCTCCACTGGCCTTAGCCGCCCGCCGGACTTGATCCAGGAGTGCGAGCTGCACTCCCGGGTCCGCGCTGGCGAGTTGTGCCTCCCACTGCTCCATACTAAGTATTAAAGGTTTGCCGAGAAAATTGGCTAAGTCGCTTGGCTTGCGATCGCACCCCCCACGAGATGTGGTAGAGAGTCGGCCTACCGCCGCACCACGGACACACGGCCGGGTAAAGCGTTGGATGTATCGCGTGTAATTTCAATAAATGCGGAAATACGTCCGTCTGAATTTTTCGAAGGTCGGCGGCGTCTTCCCCATTAAGGGATCTGTGAGGCGTTCCACATTTTTGTCGCGTGAAGCGCTGGTGAGCCAGAATCTACCTAGGTAGAATTGGTACGGTCAACGAAAGAGAGGGATTCTCCGCTCGGTTACAAAATGCGCGAGCTAGAGCGTCCGCCCTTTCATTGCCTTCGAGCCCTGCATGTCCCGGGCACCAGATCAACCGATGGTGGCGAGCGAGTTTGGGTCCTAATAGCCTCAGTGCCATTGCCGGAAGGCGGCCTGTTAAAAAGAGCCGACAGGCCTCCTGGGAGTCGGATAGAATAACTGATGGTTCTCCTTTACGCTCCTGAAAATTTACAGCTAAGGCTATGGCCGTTGTCTCCGCCTTTGTGGCCGAGGTCGTGCGCACGGAGGCACTAGTCAGCAGTGTCATGTTGTTGTCGACGACAGTAATTGTGTGTCTCTGCCAATCGTAACTGGCCGCATCAACGTACGCGACGTTAGAAGCTGACCCGAACTGCTTTCGGAGCCAGCTTACTCTCGCATTACGCCGCTCGGTGTGAAATTCGTGATGCATATTTCTAGGCACCGGTGCGACCGAGATCTGTCTGCGGACCTCTTGAGCGAACGTGAGAAACCATCGCCTCCCCCTGTCGTCCGCCCAGTAGTTGGTCCGTTGGCTGGATAATGAAACGCCGCGCTCGCCGAACGCCACGTGCGTCCCATTTCTAAGGAGCTTCACTCATCGGTTGTATTCGTACACGGAACTGCTAGCTTTTAAAGGAGCAGTGACATCAACTTTGCGCATGTCGTGTTTTTTGCGTCAACGTGTAGTTATCGATCCCCTAGTAACGATTCGGTACTGATAATGCAACAGAGGGACGAATTAATATATGTAATAATGATTACTATGACCAGTATCGAATGCACTTCAAAACGGGGGGCAAAGCCCGCCAATTTTCAGCGCTGCCAGCGCTGCCAAGCGGTCACCTCCCTCGGTCACGCCCCATCTGATCACGTGGCCACACGAAATGGTGACGCGAGTTTCAGTTGACATTTCGTCTGCTCAGCGAGCACGTGTAGGCATGTCTTCGCCACCCCCCATCGTCGTCGCCGCCGTCAAGAGCGTCCAGAAGCGACGATGAAAACACTGAGGAATATGGAATCGCTGCGATTCGGGACGTGGCGAATCATTTACGGTTCGATCTTCTTCAGAGTAGTGATTCTGATATCGACGCCGGACCGAGCAGCTACGAGCAGGCAGCTGGAGACGCACACTTGGGCCATGCTGGCTGGCAGACATGTCACAACGCATATGAACGCTGCGTGCGTGTTACTTGTTTGAAATATTTCTCTGAACCATACGTTCTGTACTGGTGCACTTTGATCGGTTATTGTCGTGTTTTCGTCTACCTAAGCATAACCAATGTGTCGTAATAACTGGTCAGTTAGTGAATGTCGCCATGTGTATCAAGTGTTGTGTATACTGCTCACAGACGCGACAAGAAAAAAAGTGAAACGCGGAGGCCTTGCATTTTGATTCCGTGAGCGCGTTGTGGGGGTAGCGTTTCGCAATGGTGCAGCAAAGCTTTTGCTTTTTCTTTTATTTCAAGAGCCAGGTTGCAGTGCACAACGGTTCCACGGCATGCTGGCACGTAACGCGATGGAGATCGTAGCTTCTAATAATCACATTCGCGCTCATGACTTCACGACAGATCACCCGAAGCGGCACAACGAAAACGCAGGATTCACACGAACGCGCTGCACGAACCAAGCAAAACAAAACAAGCGACGCCGTTGCCAGGCAACCTGGCGTCGCTGCCAGGCGGTACCACAAGTAGGCTCCACGATGACAACACTAAACTTGTCGGCGTCAGCGTTGCTCGCGTATCGTCACTCAGCGCCCTGAGGCGTGGCCTAGGAGCTAGCTGAACACGTCAAAATAGTGTCGATGTTGCATGGCATGAACGCGCCGTTGAGCCTTTGCACGCTCTTTGCTCGATATAGAATAACTTCTACGTAACAGACGCAATTCATACTTCGCTAAAAAACTCATGCATACCAAGCAATCGAGTGAACGCCACATCTCGAGTTTGAAATTTGATGTCACTGCTCCTTTAAATGACGAAGCTTTGAAGAAGTGCACAGTACCAGTGTTTATCACGTGCTTGTTGATGCCATCTTTGCGCGCGATTCGTGATACGCTGTGTCCAAGTATAGGTGAAAAAGTTTAACTACCACAACGGTTAAATCATGACCATGGGCGTTAGTCGTCGCAATGGAGATGTGCCACTAGGCGTCGACGTGGGTGCATCCATGTGAAACGGTGCTGTAGCTGTAAAACATCAATAGACATTGTACAAACTCTCGTAATCACTACACAACAAGCACTACTTCTATAAAAAACACTTTTCACTTTCGTGCTATACCGATTCCTATGACGGAGGGATCAGCCATGTTTTTTTATTTACTTTGCCCCCATCAACACAGCTACGTACCTCATGATTAGGGCTCCGTGTTTTCGGATAAATCAGGAAAAACTCAATAAACACTTGCCGGTAAAATATTTGACAATTCGGATTTATCCGATAAGCTCCGATTAACAAAAAAAAAAAAAAAGCATTTTCAACGTTCAAAGGAAATTGTCAAAGCTGACAATCATTAATCAGAAGGAGAGCACCTCCATCCGCGGCAGAAGCCTCGTAAAGTACGCCTGCGTCTATTACAACAAGCTTTATTTACGAACAAACGTAGGTGGTGTTTTGTACTCAAATATATATACTTGCATGTATATTTGTTTGCGCGTTCAAACGTGCCAGACATCTAATATACACTTAGTGTGTTCACATGTTTTCGTGCTTAGATATCACTTCATGTAAGGTTTCGGAGTATTTAGAATAATAATAATAACAATAGATCCTTCTTTTTTCATCAAGAATATGAGGGAGGCTGTTAGAAAAAGCTGAGAAGCAGCTTGACCGGCTCCTGATCCCCCCCAAAATTACACTTTGGCGAGTTTACAGCACTGCACATCAACGGCTTTATTAACGGGATAAATGAATAGGAAGTGAGGAAAAAATGAAATGCTGAAAAAACATGATTATCAGCGAAAATGCAACGCATTTTCACTGGAAATAAGATTAATAAGAAGACATTGCAGGAACTTGTAATATAAAATGAAACACCGTATCCCGGAGAATAGGAGATTTACGAGAAATAAACTCCGATAAACGCTGAATTTGTTACAAAAAAATAAACTCCGAAAGACACCCTCCAAATTTCAAGAAAAATAAACTCCGAAAACACAGAGACCTATACCAGAGTCCTTCAATTGAAGGACTCTGCCTATACTTATAATCCACTTTGAGGTTACCGGGCCGTTGAACTCGTTAATATAGTGTTTTGAAATTCATGGCAGCACAGGTCCCTGTCTCATCAGAACATAGAAGTAAAAACGGATACGCGCGTGTCACCGCTCACATGCGGCATTTCATTATTTTGAGCAATCTTTCCCGTCGTGTACAAAAGCTTACAAAATAAATGTATATCTATTACAGGGGACGCAGTACTGCGGCTAATCAAGTTTACTCTAATACGCGAAGACAATTGAGCCGGCATCAGTGTCACCGCCAAAAATAGTTTTTACGATGTCGGAGAGAGTGAAATGCGCAGTGCACCTGTCGTCCGGTGTATTGGCCCCTTTCCCGATACAGAGGTAGAATGCGCAACTTCGGGCAAATTGTGTGCGCGGGCTTGACAGCTTCCGCCAGACATATGATGCATATAGGCAAGGCATATATGTAATCAAGGTTGCGAAATAGACCTTTTTCAAGCAATCCCGGAGCAACCTGCGGGCGCGTAGAGCTCTATGGGAAAAGTGTGTACATTGAGCGAGCCGGCTGCTCGGTCGCCCGCTCTTTGGTAGCGGGGGAACACGAAACAAGAATAACACGTCGCCTATTCTTGGTTGTTATTACATCGTAAATACAACCCATATTTGAAAGCATCTGCCTGTATCTGTGAAAGGAATAACGCATTATACCGAGCGAATGTATTTCGGATGTAAGAGTTAAGCGGCACGCGCTTTGATCGCGTGCCGATACCACCAAGACATAACTATCGTGATAAATATGAGCTGGAACACTGAATTCAGGCTTCTTCAACGATTACTTGTCACGTACTGACATGAACGTGGCGTATTGAACTGTCGGAGGTACCCTCCCGCTTAAGCCTAGGTGTCATGAACACTTCTGCGCTTCCCAACTGCCTTTAGCCACCATCACTAAAGGTAAATGCAGCGTTCCAGCTCATACTGCTCGCGACTCCATTTGCACGCCTTCCGGCCAAACCGGAAGGTGCGCAATTGAGCGTTTCGGAGTGTATGCTTTGAACATAAAAAAGACGGAAGCGAACAAACTTAGCAGACCACGTTATTTCTGGTAAATGTGAGGCACGTTGTTTCGCGAGGCGAAGATTCTTGGGAAAAGCCGCAATGAACAAGCCCGCTAGTTAATAAAAGGATTTCGCTTTAAGAAGAGGGTGGACAGGGTGCGTTAGCGAACCTTCCGTGACTCTGGACTCGAATGATTCTAGATACCGTAAAATGGTGTTACTTTGTGACTGCAGGGGTTACTTTGTGACACGCGCTCGGTTTCCTGTACCTTAAATCGTGCGCCACGACCAGGCGCTGCCGAAAAACTATAGAAAACCAGCCCTGCCCAGATGGCGCGTCGAAAACGCACACGTGGCGCCCCCCAAACGAGTTGGCTGAAAAAGCCCTAGTAGGACAGGGCTTCTGGGCCACGTTTAAGCGCATACGGAACGTTGCGCGACATGTTATCGGCTGTGTCTGCTTTTTGTGCCGTGTGCGTTTTTTCTGCGAAATTTACAGCACAGAACATCGAGTTTATGCGCATTGTCGAAGACAACAGATCGGGAGCTGCGACTGGAGAGCGAACGAGCAGTGATGCCACCGGTTTTCTTGCAGTACGGCTTCGGCAGTGTCGTGTTCGCGGAAGGGTGCTTTGTCGACAGTGCGCTGCCGAAAGGACGCAAGCTCTGCACGGTAAACTATGTTTACTCTGTCGAGGAAACTGTGTGTGGTATCAACTCACATTCCCAAACTTCAGCCAAATACCACTCGCAAGTCGAACAAGCATCGTACGATGGGAAAGTACAGGTAAGTGTTTGTTGGGATTGCGCATGCAAAAGCTCGACCCATTCGGCTGTCTGCACGTTATGTTGCCGCTTTAAATGATGATTATCTCAACATAACTGAGGATCCGTTTGGCGAAGTGGCAGCTCATTTGAGCGATTATATCACTTATGTTATCGGCAGCTACAGCTTTCGTGTCGTGTTAACACGCAGGTGAGTTGCCGTTTGTTTTCGCGCTTTTGTTTTTGATGTTTTGAACAGTGCTTAGAGCAGAACACTCTTGCATAATCGGTAGTTCAAGTTTTTGTAGTTCGTCAACTCACAGGTGAGAGCCTCTTTCGTATCGCGCATTTCTTCGCGGTGTTACGAACAGTGTATGAGTACTAAAAGCAGACCAGTCTTACACAACCACTAGTTACAGCTCTCGTAGCGTGTTAACGCGCAGGTAAGAAGCCGTTTTGTTTCGCGATTTTATTTGCGGTGTTTTGAACAGTATCCTCCTAATCAATCTTCATTTCACTTTCTTTGTAGATGACAGCGAAGCGCGAGGTGTCCGCGTCAACCTGCACTCGCAAGGCCGGAGTGGAAATGCACACACGTTGCAGCGGTCGTACTTTGGGTAAACGATGCCGACTCGCCGTCGTCAACAGAATGATTACAAACTTGGGGTCGGCCGTCATCTAAACCTGACACGTCAGTAAAGGAGCCCGTTGAGGAACTTTTTGGAGGTAGGCATAAGAGGTATCCGAGCCATGTGTTCACAAGATACTGTGTGCGCGAAAAGTGAATTGCTTTGCCCACGCGATTTTTTCAGTATTTTCTTCTTGCTTGCATGTTTAGAACTGTGTACGTGGCAATTTATTGAAATGAAATGCGTGATTCTCAACGCGATTGTACATACCTAAACTGTTACGTGCTTGCTAAGTAAAAGTTTTGTTGTGTTTTACAGATCCAGCGTTGCCGCCGCTCTTTCTCGTACGGCCTCGACGGGAATGATTAAAAGATTATGTTTGGGTGGTATCATTCTTCTGTGTGGCACTTGTACACGCAACAGTACCTTCGGTCCCAGCGTTTTTTGGGGCGCCGATCCCCGCAGTCGACCGCGGTGCTGATCGCCGTCCTACCGTCCTACTACCCGTATTGCAACAGGGCCGCCAGGGCGGCGCTACGTGTGAACACAAACTCCAGCGCTGGAAGCCTATATACCACTCAACAAGCTCGCCTAAGCTCGCCTGACATGCCGTGTCACCTAGCGGCAGCCGGCTGAAGTTCCCACGCTCCGGAGCCCCTGATTTTAAAGAGGAAATGAAGAGAAAAGTGAACCCCGCTACAGTCTCCCTCAGAGGAGGACACCTCAGCAGTGGTGCAAGGGGGGAAATACAAAGGTGGGATGAAAAGAGATGGAGAGAAATGTAAGGATGGGAGACCACTAGAGAAGATCGCGGACGGTGCCCCCGATCGGCGAGAGGTCTTCGGAGAGAGGACATCGCGGACGGGACAGCCGTCAAGCGTGATATCTATAGAGAGCGTCTCCTGCGCCTCCTGCATTTCCTTACGGCAGCATTTCGTGGAGTTACGCCAGATCGGAGAGTTTGCGGTTAGGCTTACATCGCAAAGCATCCAAGTTTTGTTTCTACTGCATTCACTGCTTTGCCCTTGCGGCGAAACTTTCATCTTTATTCAACTGCGGCTCATTTTCCCCCTTCGTTTGTCCAGCGTCTTCCGCTCTTCCTTGTTTTCAATGGTCGATAACAGGCAACGAAATAGTTACGGGCAGCAGTAGGCATCTCCTCTCGAACTCCTACCAATTCCTTCTAAAAAGCCTGAAAAATTTTTCCAGGCGGTCGTCATGCTAGCCCGGTTCACCGATAGTTAGCCTTAACTCATTTGCCGGCTGCCTTTCTCTTACTTTCTTTCACCGAACCCTTCTTCACTTGTGCGGCAGGCAAGTGGATAAAGACTAGTCAATCGGTTACCTTATTCTCCCTCCTGTCTGTCAACAGAGACTAACGATTTTGAAAGCACAAAACTTCCAAATAGACTCACATAAAGCACCGTTCACGTGGACGCCCAACAAGGGTTAAATTTAGTAGCTGTTTCCACGTGGGCGGAAGGTAGGCGGGTTCGATCCCTCCTGCCGGTATGCGTCGTAGCCCAGGTTGACACGGTGTTAGAATCCATCGGACGTAAGTCCCACATGGTTTTCGTCTGCGAGTCAAGCTGCCAGCGCTTTACGCGGCAGCGATCCAGACGAATGGAGTCAGGACGCGCGCCCGCACGGAGGGTGAAGATCTGCTCGGTTGCCAGCTATGTGTACTTGTGCTTAACTCGTATGCTTGAGTTGCGGGAGCAAGCCACTCTCCAATTTCGCTGTGGGCGCAATCGGCGCTACTTTAAACAGGTGTAACATATCTCCGAAACGAGTATGAAACAGAATAACTTCGAAATGCTGTTTTGCAAAGACTGCGCCATTGTGAAGAACGAGACTCAGAAACAGCACCCGTTCCTGGGCCGGGTGTTGTATATTCTATCGTCGTCTTCCTCTGCTTCGCTCTAGCCGCCCACGCGCCCGAATCCCAGCGTCGTTCTTGGTCATGACAGTGCCTTATTTTCTAAGGCTATGTTCGTGAAAGTGGAATGTTATATTTTCTCAACGAAGTAAAGCATTCCAATTTCTTGCTATTACACCCAGTACATTGCCCTTGCGACTAAACTCACGACCAACGACTTCGTCACCATAAATTCTGGTCTTGAAGTGTTGGTCGTGAGTGAAAAATCGTGATCTTGTACGTGGCCGAAAAGATACAAATCAAGTAAATAATAGGAGAAGTCGGTCCGAGTGAGAATCGAACCCACGCCGTCTGCATCGGAAACAGGTGTACTACCACAGAGCGAGGCTATTGCTTGAAACTGCTTCGAAAAAAAAAAAACAGGATATGAATGCCATGCAGTGGAAGGAGTCTCCTTAACGCATGTAATATTGCATTGCAGAAGCTAGGCTAGCAATTGAGAAGGCGATGCGCACGGGGCCCGATTACGCTATCGCGTTTTACTCTTGAAGGCGAAGCTCAAGCGTCCCCCAAGTTTTTTTTTTTCTGCAAGTGTTTCTAACATTAAGAATGTTAGAGCACATGACTAGCATAGAAGATGCCGTGTTATCTTTCGAAGGGTCAAGCAACATAAGAGCTCGCCGTCGCAATAGCCCCAGTATTCTACACCAGTATCTTATTTCAATTTCCCCGTAAGAGGCAGTAGTTATAATGTGAGTACAGAGTTGACTGATAAGCTTCAGAGGCACAGAGTATCGGATCCTTGAAAGCAAGCCTACATATTTTGCAACCTTAGTACGTCGCTCATTTATGTCCAACTGCTACAGCAATACAGTGGTTGTGGTGCTCGGCTGGTGACCCGAAAGTCGCGGGTTCGATCCCGGCAGCGGCGGTCACATTTCGATGAAGGCTAACTGCAAGAGGCCCGTGTACTGAGGTTTCCGTGAAGGTTAAGCAGCCCCAGGTAGTCGAAATACCAGAAGACTTCCACTATACAGCGTTTCTCATAATCATATTGTGGTTTTGGCACGCAAAACCCAGAAATTATTATTATAATTTGTGCGCTTTGTCCCGCTCAGGCTTTCTTGAAATATATTGTCACGTTGTCGTGACATCGACGACGGCAGCAGTCGGCGTGTCCAAATTGAAACTCTTTATTTGGCCGAACTTGTGGCCGGAAAACCGAAAGTCAAACTACAGCAAGCAATGCACGCTGTGCACTGATGCACTGATAGCGGCGAACAGAGCGTCGGCCGTCGATAATCTGACAAGTGGTCAAGCGCGCCGGCTTTTATACATCTATCACAGTGGCGTAGCCAGGGGGTGGCACACCGGGCACGTGCCCCCCCCCCCCCCCCCCCCCCGCAATTTTTTTTTCGCTATGTATACAGAGCGAAGAATGACCATTTCAAGGAGGTGGCCCTCCCGAAATTAAGGAGGTGCCCCCCCCCCCCGAAAAAAATTTCTGGCTACGCCCCTGATCTATCATCGAAGCTTCCAGCGTTATCGCTAGCGGTCGCGTAAGTTCCAGAACTAACTGTAATGTTCGCGTTCAGAACTTAATCGTGTCGCAAGGTTCTAAGATTATCTAGATCAGGGGTCTCAAACACGCGGCCCCCGGGCCACATGCGGCGCGCGAGCCTCCCGCTTGCGGCCCACGGCCTACACATGCCTGTCTTCGCCCCACATTTTTTTTTAAATGTTATTGATGGGAATGATCGTGAGCTACGCAGGCATTATCGGTCTAAAGCATTGCTTTCGTGAGGTAGCCCGTGTGATCACTGCGCTGAAACATCACCGTGAAACAAAAGCTATAGTATTTCAGAATCGGCATCCCGACACAGTCATTTTGGAGCTCGGTATCGACATGCTGTTGGAATCCTGGCACCAAATGTCCTTCAGAAATGATGCGTATATGAGTTATGGGAAAGGTTTTCTTTCAAATGCCAACGTTTGCCAACAACTTGTGCAGCCAACCCCCCCCTTCCCCCCCCCCCCCTTCCGCTTTACGTTCTGCACTAAAACGGCCCGTGCGGGACTAAACTACGTGACTGCGGCCCGCTGGCTGAAGAGTTTGATACCCCCTGATCTAGATAGTTCCCAGTCATTCGGGCGTGCTCCGCGCAAAGCAGCTGCTACATTTCAGCAGGTTGGTAACATGAAAACAGAACGAAAAGAGTGGATGTGGCATTGCCCCCTCTGAAAAGAATATGCTTTAAACGGGTGGTGCCATCAAATTTTGAGGCTATAACAAGCCTGTTGTGGGTTTCCTCTGCACGCAAGGACACTCCACACGAAGGGTCGGACGCAGCAAAGGTTTAGAATATATTTTAATTCACTTCCAAAGTGTACCTAAATGCTCATTCTCCCGATCGATGCCCATCGCTAGCGCATGAAAACTGATGTAGCTCTATGGGAAGGACAACGAAAGTTCTAGTGACGTCACACCAGATCTGTAGTGACGTGAGTGTCCTCGGGACTTCCGTTACCTCCAGAACGTACGTACCGGCAAAGCATCGGTTGCTACATCACTTGCCTAGTTTCGATCGCTTCCTGGCTAAGTGCTGCGCATCTTCGCACGAGCATTGTATGGTCACGTGACCAAGCCTACTACACTTCTACGTCAGTGCCCAACTTGGTGCCCGGAAACCGAAACCGAAAGTTGTCCGAACAAATAAGGCGATATTAAATTATTTGGCGAGAATACGTGAATCTTGGTGCGTGTATCATGCTTCCTAAATCTATAAGAAACGCTTGCAGTGAAGAACGCGCAAGCCACAAATTTGGTGGCACCACCCCTTTAACAGAATATGGAAGTACAATCATCAATAAATACAAGAAAGAAAGTACACTAATAAAGCAAGAAGTACAGTCCTGACTCCTGAGGTTGGCTAACGCGCGTAATACGGCTTGAGGCGCACGACATGGACGACTTCGTGTTAAGTTGTCGTGTTAAGCAGCTAAAACAACACCATTAAGTTGTTTCGGAATGAACGTAATGTACCTTGAGAAAGAAATACAAAGCTTTTCAAATACCTAAAGATATTTAATTCAAATGAAACAAAATTGGTCGCAGTTAATCAATTTTCAAGCTAACATTCTTGTGCATAGGCGTTCAGTGCTACATTATACACATATATAATAAGAAATTTGCGAACGTATCGAAGTATCTTGGGTCCGCCTCGGTGGAATAGTGGTTACGGTGCTCGGCTGCTGACCCGAAGGTCGCGGGTTCGATCTCGGCCGCGGCGGTCGCATTTCGATGGAGGCGAAATGGTAGAGACCCGTGTACTGTGCAATGTGAGTGCACGTTAAAGAACACCAGATGGTCAAAATTTCCAGAGCCCTCCACTACAGCGTCTCTCATAATCATATCGTGGTTTTGGGACGTAAAACCCCCGATATTATTATATCATCGAAGTATCTTAAGATACAATTAGAATGTATCGTATAGGATACAATCAGTGTTGTGGTATCTTGTATCTGTATCTCAAATGCTCTTGCCGGAGTATCTTATCGTATCGCGTTACTATTTCAAATTATCTTTGCCCAGCCCTGGATGCACGCCGCTCTTCTTAATTGCGGTGGCGCGCACGAAAGACTGACGTTGATCCGTTCGCTTTCGAGAAGGCGCCAAACTAGCGTTTCGCTGCAACTCTCGGGCTGGTGTCGCAACCACATGCGAGAGGCACGGAACTGGCATGACCTTGGCTGAGCTTGAATGTCAGATACACGTCCGCCGTGGTGGAACAGTGGTTATGGTGCTCGGCTGCTGTCCCGAAGATCGCGGGTTTGAACCCGGCCTTGGCGGTCATATTTCGATGGCGGCGAATGCCAGAAGCCCGTGTGCTGTGCGATGTCAGTCCACGTTAAACAACATCAGATAGTTAATGTTTCCGGAACCCTCCAGTACGCCGTCTCTCATTATCATATGATGGGTTTTGGACGTGAAACTTTAGATATTATTATATTAATGTCAGATTCACGGAAAGAGGCGTTTTTTGGGTTTGCACCTGGAGGAGCAGCGCTATTGCTCCAAAATATGCTGTTCCACCCTTACGCTGTCTCGTTTATACTAACCGTCATACGCTTAATCTATGTCATCTCGCATAGTTTTCACATTTATATTGTATGTTACAAAAAAGATGTGGGATCAACTAGAAACTCTCTTTTGACCTTTCTGGATATCCAATTTGAAGTTAGTATTCATTCCTTATCATGTTATTCCATTAATATGATATTTTGCATAGTCAAACTCATCACTCATGTCAAGAAAATATATGTTTCATATTTCATCTTTATTCATTCGGTGTAAATCCAAACAAGTTATGCTCTGCGCATCTAACCCGCGTTTGAAACTTCGGCCCAACGATCATAGTTGACATGTACAGTATCAATGTTACTGTAGCAGTGTTACAATCTATCCTTCTATCGATGTTATCAATTCGCATGTTGGGTTATAAAAGAGAACCGTTTTTTTAAGAAGGCATTCAGCAGTGTTCTGTAGTTATACAGTAAAATCTCGGTGATACGAATCTCGCGGGATCACCAAAAATATTCGCATCATCCGAAATTCGTATCCCCGGAAAGTATGAAAAATTAGCATGCGACAACAGAAAGCTGGCGTGCATTTTCATTTATTCTTCTTGGGGGCCGCAGCAAAGTTACGAACAGCTCTGAACGATTTCCAGTGAAATTTTTAGAAATCAACGCTCATACCTGCACTCGTACATATACGGCACGAGCGCACGTGTATAATTATTGCACCAGGTCTGTTGTTACCCGCGACAGCTAATAGCGCCTTCCAAATCTTAGTATGCTATTCTGCATGACACCATAGTACTGCGGCGAAAGTGACTTATGGAGCGTTTTGCAGCGATAGATGAAGGCCAGAAAATTGTAGAACCACGGCCCTATGTTATTATCTTCTGAGCGCGGTGGTGTTGGGGATGTTTTTCGAGAGATTTACGGCCTTGCCCGCACAAGTGCGTCCCCAACAGTCGTGCATTTTGACGTGGTGAGGCCCATCTGCTTCTCCAAGACCATCCTCGTCTTCTTTCAGTCCTCGCCCACCTTTCGTAGGATGTCTGATGCACGAGGAAATGGTTTGCATCGACGTAGCAAGCACGTGCAAACACATTACAACGACAGTAGCACGCGTTGACGTGTTAAAAAAAAATCACGCCATATCCACGAAGCGAATGATGATGAGTGGGCGAAGCTCCGGAGGTAATCTGGTAAACCGTCAATCCCCGTAAATTTTGCCCACTCGATCATCATACAAAGACCAGACACACAAACGCGGGGGTGTGGTGTGATGCGTTGCCGTTTTGCCTTTCCAGGGCGAGAGCGCGTTCACGATCGTTTTCATCCATGGCAGAAAGAGAATGTGTGGTCTGGAACGCGCTTATACTTCATGGTCATCAGCGTCATCGTCATCGTTATCACGTGTAATGGGTACTTCATGGTTTTTAAAAAGCAGCGCAAAAAGACGGTACACCAACTCGCCCAGTTTTGTACGCTGTTGTAATGGGTACATTCCACTATACTTGAACGCAGTTATTCTTCATGGTAATCAGGCGTCATCGTCATCTTTATCATGTTTAGTGGGTACATCCCATTATACGTGGCTACTACTACTACTACTACTACTACTACTACTACTACTACTACTACTACTACTACTACTACTACATACTACAGAGGAGGGACAGACCCACACCTAAGGAGCTTCGCCCCTAAAAGCATAACGCCAACGCCATCTGTAATCTAAACGCGAAGGCACACGGAGGCACGTTAGGGCCTCCAAGATTCGTACACGCAATCTCGGAGGCTACGACGCGTCACTGAAGCTTTATTCTGGCCACTGTGTAAGAAAAGTATTTTCCTTACCCCGTGATCCTGATGAACTTGCGGCGCGACGCGCATTCCCGCGCTTGCGTTCCCGCGCCCGCACGTGCTTGGCGCATCTTTCGCGACAGCACGGGCAGCACCTCTTCGTGCCTGCGCGGTAGCGTACGTTCGTAACAAACGTCGTGGGGTTAAAATCGGTTCGCAGCAACCGTACTCAATTACATTGCAGGCCAGTGGGCCTTGGCCGGGACCAGAGAAAAATTCGTGTCACCCCGAAATTTAAGAAATGGAAAATAGACAACCACCCGTTTGTAGCACATAGCCACAAGGAAATCCGTACGGATTTCCTTGTGGCTATGTGCTACAAACGGGTGATTGTCTATTTTCCATTTCCTAACCCTTCCGCAACCTCGCGGGATTCAGCAGAACTCATTTGCATTGCTTTGCACCCCGAAATTTGTATGAGCCGTGATCGAACCACCGAGGTTTCACTGTATTGAAGTCCTCCTGTTTTCATCTTGCATATGCGAGGTAAAACAATGATTTTAATTTCACTACTTTTAACACAGATGTTCTCTTGCAGTGTCTTCAGCCGACAGATCTCATTTGTTTTCTTCTTTTGCCAGTTGTCTTTATTGCACACAGTTATTTTCGAGATATTTTCCCCTACTCTTCGTTTGTATCCTTGAGGACTTATTCCTCAACGTGTATCATGTCGCTCCTCTTTTAAAGAAGAAATGGTGCAGGACGACGTGCGTGATGCCAGTGAAAACAAAAACGATTCCGCGATATCCTACACAAGTTTTTATTCCGTATGGAAATCCAGCATTAAATACCGTTCATTGAGAACAAACATCGTAATCACACTCTTAACAAAAGTGTATATCTAGCAAATACACCAAGAAACATAATCATGTCGTACAGTAAAGGTGCACATTTATGATCCCGAATGCGATGTGCCCAATCATTTCAAAAAATAGGACTTTTGGCAATACTGCTGTAGGTGCATGTTTGCTGCCGTTGACGTCCACACTCATGCTTGAGTGGCTCGGTGCTGGGTGTAACAGGAAGAAGCCAACGGCGCAAGGCTTCTTGATCAATTACGGTCTATCTGTTTATGGCATTAAGAAAGGATAAGGTCATCGCTTAAGAATAATTCAAACTGATCTGCCGACGCTTGCCATCTCAGCTAGAACTTAATATCTAAAGGTTCCCATTCGGTGTTAGGTGACAGAAAATCGGACACTCTCCGAGGTGGTTCCGTCGTGCCAGTATCTTGTGCCGACGCAGCGTTGACCACCGTCAGGGCAAGAAGAGCTGAAAAGTGGGAGATCACAGTTATAAAACGCACGACAGGAACGCTCGAACAACTTGAGACAGGCACAATGAGGTAGCACTTGCTGGATTACACACTCCCGCTTGCACGTGACGAATGATGCTGCCAGCCCGTTATTCTGCCCCTCAGTGTTTAAACACCGGTGATTGGCGAAGCGCGCTGCTGAAAAAATTGAATAGACCGCGTGGGAATAGCACCTAGCTCTGTACACTCAAAGCAACGGCTGTCTTTATGGGATGAGCGATGTACTTTTTCGTTAGCAAAATATTTTAAGTAGCAAGCTGGTTCAGTTTACTTTAACCTCAGCCGGCAACTTTTTTTTCAATAATGCTATGGCACTATAAACCAGACTCTCGGCACCATGTTACAGTCTCTTACCCCAAGAAGGTACACACCTGCCAATATTTTAAGAAGGCGGAAATATTATCTTTAGAGCAAAACGAAAAGCTACCCATTGAGGCCTTCATTTTTAAATCACAATCAGTTATGGGCTCCTAAAGTTCAAGAGAATCAAGTGATTCGATGAATCCAGTGACATCCTCCTCTTTGCACTTGAGAAAAATTTACACTTGATCACATGTTCCCACTCGCGCTAAAGATCTACCGCGAGTGAGTATAAGAATAGGTTTCCATGAAGAATAATTTCGCACTGTTCAATTTATATCTTGCGATTCCTAGCTTTGGTGAATCTAGCGATAACGCAAGGCGAAACGCCGCTCGGATTATTGACGATGATCGAAAAGAAGCAGCCAATTGGAACAGAGACGTTATATTACCCCATCCCCGTATGCATCATTTCTGTAGGTAAGCGAAGTTTCCTGCCGGCAGTAAAGGCCACATTAGTGGTAGCTCGGATATTTCGATTTAGTTGTGGTAAAGTGGAAACTGATTTCACTAAATTTCTAAGAGCAATATACATCGAAGCGATTTTATAAGCCATATTGGTGCCTGGTTCCCTCGCTGACTGATAGTCTTTTTCGGGCACTATGTATTAATTAAAATTCACAACGGTGATATATGTGGCAAATAGACGATATGCGAAATGCGCGGCGCCATCTCGTGGCCATGTATAGAGTTAGGTCCGCCATCTTGGCAGAGTCGACGAAGCGGCCAAGCGGCCAAGAATAACGAATCGGAGAAAGTGAAACACCTGTGCGGTACGGATAAAATTTCAGCAAGTTGACCCACATCAGAAATGCCGACGCACTGTTGTGTCCCCCCTTTGTAAACAGTCAGGACACCCAAGGATCCAAGCGGAAACAAAGCGCGTGGCTTTTGCTTTATATCTGTTCAATCCGCGCCCGAGGGGTATCGCAAACGTTCGGGTGGTCTCGCTGAAAAATAAAGAAGTAACCTCGAGTTACTTATAAATGGCAGTACTTGCTTGAGAAGTAATGTCCTGCACCTTACTCGATGTTATGGAAAGTTTGGAAAGGCTTTCTTTATTTTTTGCGTCAGACCCGCGGTGTTTTATCTCTGGTATTGACTCTGACTGCAAAATGTTTCTGCATCTGACGATGCACGTGTGAGTCTGTTATTTTTATGAAATTTCACACTAATCATTAATAAATGAACACCTTTCACATTTTTTAGAGCCCAGCTCTTAGGCGCCCGTTCCTGCGTTGAGCGACGTCGCCGTTGTCGGCGTAACCGATGCAGCGAACGAGGACAAAACAAAGGGAAAGAGAGACTGCCACAAGGAATTTTTCACCGTGAGAGCCGGCGGACCGTTGCGTTAGCGTCTGCAATGCCTCGTGCCCGCTCGCACAGGCACGAGACAGTGGAGAGCTCCGGAAATTTCGACCATCTGGGGTTCTGTAATGTGCACCTACATCTAAGTACACGGATCTCGAGCATTCTCGCCTCCATCGAAAATAGAGAATGAGACGTGCGTTGGCCGAAGGGACACTTTTTGTGTGTGGAATGCTCTAGCGGACTTTTTAGGGCCCTTTATAGAACGGCGCAATCTTCGCGAGAGGCAGCGGAAGCTGGCGACTCCAGGTTCACCGCTAAGTTGACGCGAAAACCGAGCATTCTATACACTCGCCGCGCCGTGTCGCCTTGATTCATGCGCATTTGGTCAACTTTTGCAAAATCAAAACACCTAACCAGCTGCACTCAGATTTCGCATTATGCAGTATCGTAATCGTTGGTGCACTTTTTCCCGGTTTAGCATTCAGCACAACAATATACTTCAACAACTAGCCCAGAAAACAATAGTTGTATTTTATATTTGTGTTTTATAAAAAAAACAACTTGATTTCGACTAGAACTGGGGTCTCAAGATCACTCAGCTAGCGGGCCGCAGTCAGGGCCGGGCAGTTTCGAAGATACATATATCTGAGATACTATCTTGGATACTATTTGGGTATCTTGTATCTGTATCGCGATACGTCTCGCAAGACGAGTATTTGTATCTCTATTTCCGATAAATTCAATAAAGTCTCGTGTATCTTAACATACAAGGTACTGCTATCGCAACACTACCGTGCGAAAGAGTAATCACTGACTGAACTCCGCTTCTCAAGCTGCTACTGGTGCTACACTGCCACCTGATTAAAACTAAGGGCAGTGACATAATTTTATCTTTCTGTCACAGTCCACCAGTGAGGCAACGAGGTTTGCGCGGGCATTTTGAGTTTCGACAGAAACAAGCGCGCGAACGTAGACGTTCGCGCGCTCGCCCACGTGCTTTCCTTTTAGATGTGAAGCATCTTATGGCGAAGCTTAATCCGGTGGTGGTGGTGCTGGTGGTGGTGGTGGTGGGGGTGTGCCGGCGTGACCACCCTTACTGCGCATGCGCAAACATTTCAAAAAAAAAAATAAATAAAAAAACCTCCTCTCCCCCCTCTCTCTCCTCTAGGCATCCCTCCCCGCGGCAACCACACCCTCACTGCGCATGCGCCTCCCCTCCTCTCTCCCCTCCTACGTTCCCCCCCCTCTCTCCTCTAGGCATCCCTGCCCGCGGCGTCCATACTCCCACTGCGCATGCGCGTCCCCCCCTCTCTCTCCTCTCCTACGCTCCCCCTCTCTCCTCTAGGCATCCCTGCCCGCGGCGTCCACACTCCCACTGCACATGCGCGTCCCCCCCCCCCTCTCTCTCCCCCCCTCTCTTGCCTCGCGACGCCGACACAGGCAGCGTCTGCTAGCGAGTTTCTTGGTTGAAAAAACCGACTGCTCGCGCTGCACAACCGTTCACTGGCCACCCCGTATATATGGCAATGGATCTTGACCTCCAAGGTGGTGCCGGTGGGAGATTTCTCCTGTGCGTTGTTGAACAATAAAAATTCGCAGCGTGCGCGTTAACTAAAAGCGGACTGCGGGTCTCTGTGCCCAGTCGGAGTCTTCTGTCTCTCATTGCCCATTAGCAGCGATTGGCATGTTCCAGTAGGAAACACCGCTCCATCACTGCGTGCTTTGCGCCTCCCCAGTTTTCTGTCCTGCGCAACGCTGCGATGAGCACCAGCGTCAAAGCCACCGCCAATGAAAGCGTTAGCGCCCGCTGCTTCACATCTACACATGGTTCCCTTTAGCGGGAGATGGTGTAATTTTTCCTTTTTAGTTGCGCCGGTGCCATGACACCCTTAGCCACTTACCAGCGCCGCGTACCACAATGCGTGCGGCGATTATCGTACATATTCTGATGCCGCTCTCCTGCGTGCTTCTTCGGTACAAAATCTGAAGCACGTGGTTGCTTTGCATCTAGTGGCTTTCACACATCAGCGTTTCGAAGTATCTTGCGGATGGAAGTGTGAATTACATGCGATTGACTTATGCACAAAAAAGATTCTAGCTAAAGCACCGCCGTTACCGATGCTAAATCTAATAAAACAAGCATTTGCCTATCAGACGATATCTTGATGCACCATATCATTTTCTTCCTGCTATTTCTATTCAAACAGCTCTTGAAATCATATGATTCTTAGCATAAGTGGTTTCTTAGTGGTCCTTCTTTTGCATCCCATACATTACCTAGCGCTCTGAACTGCTTTTTCTTTCGGTCTGGTGACTGCAATGTGTCTTTTCTAAAGTGCAGCCAAAATAAGCTATCTGTTTTATTCTTACTTTTAACTGTCTGCTTTATTTCTGCTACGGTTTACACAGTTATATTCACTTGAGTTTACTCTTCTGCCAAGGCAATTTGGGAAACAAATATGTCATTATGTGGGCGTGCATTGAGTATATGGTACCAAGCATTCTGTTTTCTGCTTGGTAAAATGGCGAAACGGAGTGTGCATTATATTAATGGAAATAATTTGGAGCCATCTTAAAGATCTTAGGAAGGGGATTCGAGAGACATTGTTATACCAAATGGTCCGTTTTTCTCACGAGCGTCCCAACGAGCCATTTCGGGAAATTTTCCATAGGCCTCGAACTTTTTTTATTGTCTAACCTTAACAGGTAAGTTGACGATACTTCATGCTTAATTGTCATAGGGGGGTCGCCTATATCCTGTTTCTATACTTATCTACTGTGAAAATGGACGATTGTCTCCTCGCAGTTACAGTCGTCACATGTTGTGCTGCCGTCCATTCCGATTCGAAACGAATATGCATTCGTAAAGGCCACCCGGAGCCACAGGCTCTCGGTGAGTGTCCACGCTTCAGAGCGCGAAGAAGAGAACTTACAAAAGTGCTAGATAGACTTGACAATCGCCCATTGTCGCAGGAAAGGGTCTTAGGACACTGGCCGAGACCGTCCTCGGCACGCAAGGCATTGAGAACGCTGTTGGGCTTCTTGCGGGCAACTGGTCTCAGAGAAGACAGACTCTAAGCAGTGTCGTTTATCGTACTGTTGTTCTCCTTTTTCTTTTCTTCTCCTTTTTGTAACGTCTTTTTGCTGTCATCTTTTACTCCCCTCACCCCCTTCCCCAGCACAGGGTAGCCAGCCGGTCTGAGAACTGGCTAACCTCCCTGTCCTTCCTTTCCTCCTGCTCCTCCTCCTTTACGATGAATGTTTGATTTAGAACGGCTTTTTTATTTTAGTTATACTTGTTTTTGAGGGGCGAAGCACCTTAGGGTCTAGGCTTGTCCGTTGTCCGGCGATTACGATGATGTTGATGACAATGAAGAATAAGGGCGTTCCAGACCACACATTCTATTTCTGCCATCACGGCACAGCACATGCAAGGTACCCACTATACGTCATGACGATGACGATGATCTGACGACGATGAATAATAAGTGCGTTCCAGACCACACATTCATTTTCTGCAATGGATGAAAACGATCGTGAAAGCGCTCTCGCCCGCGAAAGGCAAAGTGGCAACCCGACCACACGCTGCTACTCCGGAGGCGAGAGCGCGGCATGCGGCGGGTCAATGTCTACCCAGACAGCAAGCTACACCGGTGGCGAGAGCTCGGGAAGCAGCGGCAAAACGGCAACGCGAACAATGACCTGCTACTCCAGTGTTGAGGGCGCGGCAAGCGGCGGCTCAACGGCAAAAACACATTGTATATACTGTACACACGCGTTGTCACCCACTTACATGTGCGAGTGGGCAATGTCACGGGTGATTTACGGTAAGAACGATCGCCGGTGCTTCACCCACTCGTTATGATTCACTTCGTGGAGAAGCGTAGATTTTTTTGTTTTTTAGGCCTCCCTATTTTTTCACTATCACTAATTACCAGGTAATCGGATCTATAGGCGGCAATGGCGTGAATAGTGGCGTTGTTCTGTGACGATTTTTGCAACTAAGTGCCATGCGGTCTTATTTATTTATTTATTTATTTATTTTTTATTTATTTATTTATTTATTTATTTATTTATTTATTTATTTATTTATTTATTGGTGTGATCGGGATTCAACCAGAAAAAAACTTATCATTGCTCGGCCCAAGCCGTGCCGCAATGTTCCGGAATCTTCTAGGCTGTCTCAGATTGTTCTGTTAATGTAATGCGCAAATCGTGCCGCAGCGGCCCCGTTTCGATAGAGGCGAAATGCTACAGGCGCATGTACTTACACTTAATTGCACGTTAAAGCACACCAGATGGAAAAAATTTCCGCAGACCTCCGCTACTGCATTCCCCATATCATAGTGTCATAATCATATCGCGATTTTGGAACGTAAAAACTCAAGAATTATTATTATGATTACGCGTAGTACGTGCGTACTCTAGTTCATTCGGGAGCTCATGCGAGCACTAGCAACAGCGCTGGAACGTGCGATCCATCATGTATAAAACAAGACGTGTTCTGCCAGTGATCAGCGAACACCGACAACATTTATTGCCGCTATCAGAGTACAGCGCGCTTTGCTTTTACTTCGAGTTACTTAGTTTTCTGGGCAAAAGTTAGCCCAATAAAGAGTTTCGTCTCTAACAGAGTGACTGCCGCTTTCTTCATAGTAACCACCACGTGGCAGTACAATAGGTCTGAGGCGTTTCTGGGCTGCACATGTTCTCTCGTTGAAGAAAAGTTGATTGCACATTTGTGAGTATATATATAACGAACGCTTTGCGCCAGCAGATAGGAACATTATGAAAAGTAAATGCAGTTTTATATGCTCTACGTATACACAATACATCACAAAAAATCTTGCTACCAGCATTGTTGCTGCTGTACACCGGTGAAACGGTTTTTTATGGACAACGTAAAACTGCACACCGGTATTTGCGCCATCGTACAAAGGCTACCTATCGAAACTGGTGTGGCTGATGACTACGCGCTAGCTGGTCGGCAAGCTCAGCAGCGACTCCCATCAATTAAAGAAATGACAAGCAAGAACCGCTGTCGCCGAAAGGCCTAAAGATCTGTTAAGTAGCGAAAACAAACTCTAATAAGTTCTTTCGGAAGTTAACTAATGTACTTTGACCAAGAAGGAAAAAACTTTTGAGATACTAACAGACATTTTATTAAAATGACATGAAATTGGTCACATTTAAGAAATTTTCAAGCAGACCTTTTTGTGCATAGACGTTCGCTGCTACATTATGGGGGCCTATAACAACAAATTTGCAAATGTATCGAAGTATCTTAACATAAAATTGTCAAGTATCATATCAGATATGTTGTTGCCATAGTATCTTGTATCTGTATCTCCAATACTTCTTGTCTGAGTATCTAGTATCGTATCTCGATACAATTTAAAAGTATCTTTGCCAAGCCCTGGCCGCTGTAACGAAATTTAGTCCCACAAGGGTCGGAACAGCATGAGGGGGGATGGGGGAGGTTGGAGGTTTACTTTGAACAAACTGTGAGCTAATATTTCAAGGAAGACATTTCCCATATGTCAAATATAGCCCAAGTCTGAATTTCTGAAAAGGATATTGAGTCATGATTCGAGAAACAGATTGATGCCAGGCGATCTCGTCTTCTCGGCGACTTATCCCGTATTTCGGAGCAGGAGACCTCGCACCTGTACGAAATCACCTTTTGAGCCAAAAAATTCGAAGAGAAACCCGTCTGTCGGCATACCAAGTTACTTTCTGGTGTCCTCACTTCCCTTTTACCCCCCTTGCTATACTGCAGTACACATGGCTATGCTACGCTTCACCCTCCTCCCTTCCCTTCTCACCCTCACATCTCTCCTCCTCACAATCACATCATTTTCCTACCCCCTTGCTATACACCAATTTCCGGACGCGCTCAAGCGGCGCCATCTTGGACTGATAAGGCTCCACTTTTGTAGCCATATCAAATAAACAAACGGTGCTACGGTGAACTCGGATGGATGAAAATGCCTGGGCTGGTACACTGAACGTTTCATGACCATCATCATTTCATATTATGGCATAGAACACCAGCAAAACGATCGCTTATCAGTCCAAGATGGCGGCGCCCATGAGTCGAAAATAAAAAAAGTGTATACACGGCTATGCTGTGCTCTACCGTTCCCCTCTTCCTTTCCCGCCTCCTCATCCACACCCTCAACTGCCTTTCCCACTCCTTGCTATATATATTACTATACATGGATATGTTCTACACAATTTTGCCTGCGTGACATAATACCCTCTCCCCTGCTCCTTTTTCTCCTCCTCACCCTCACTTCTTTTTCCCGCACCATTCCATTTCCCCCAAGAAAAACCAGTTGGCGGGTATGCGCCACAGGAATTGGGCAATTGTCCGCCTCGTTGGAACAGTGGTTACGGTGCTCGGTTGCTGGCCCGAAGATCGCGGGTTCGATCTTGGCCGCGGCGGTCGCATTTAGATGCAGGCGAAACGCCAGAGTCCCGTGTACTGTGCGATGTCAGCGCACGTTAAAGAACACCAGATGGTCGAAATTTCTGAAGCCCTCGAGTATGTCGTCCCTCATAACATCGCGGTTTTGGGACGTAAAACCTCAAATATTACTATAATAAGAATTCGGCAAGCACTTATGGGAACCAGCTGTTTTTCCTGTAACAATATGAACGCGTTGCTGGTCGGAAAGGAAAGTGAGGGAAAGAGGATGATACATAGCATAGCCATGCATAGTACAGCAAGAGGGTGGGAAAGGGAAGTGACGGTGAGGATGAGGAGGAGTGCAAGAATGAGGGGAGAGGGTTGAAGCATAGCATAGCCTTGTATACCACTGTATAGCAAGGGGGGTGGGACAGGGAAGTGTGGGTGAGGAGGAGTGACGTGAGGGGAGGATGGAAAAGCATCGCATAGCCATTTATAGCAAGGTGTCGGAAAGGGAAGTAAGAGTGAGGAGGACTTATATGAGGGTTAGGAGGAAAAAAAAAGAGGGGGAACACATCCAGTTGACGCTGCGCCGTGCTCCCTATTGGGCTGCAGAAATTAGGCGTCTCTTTCTTCTTCTAACCACCACCACCATCCAGTCTCCACACCACTAGTGCCTAGCTGCCCCAAAGTTTGTCCCCTATTGTCACAACATATTTACCAGTTCCCGCTAGCACAGAACTTTTTCTATCTCAGAAGCCTTTCTGTAATGCATGCAACCGAGGTACGATAAAGGATGGCAATTTAGCGGAGCATTGCACCCGTAACATTTTTCCAGTGCACTTCTCTGCTCATTTTTTTTCTATAACAAAAGGTGCGAAGTGTTTCATGATGGAAAGTATTCAATGCGACCATATATAATGTTGTATTTCGCTATTTTGTGCATTGTTTAACTTACCGCATTGTTTCACCATGATTTGACCAAACATTGTAGCTTATCCACCCTCCATGGGCCTCGCGTTAGCCGTATGTATCAAATTAATAAAGTAAGCAATCGGAATTTCACAGTAATGTATTACTGCTGGCCAAGCCAGTCGAAAACACTTCTCCATCAAAAGCGCACGAATGTTGCCGTTTATTTCGGAAACAAACGCTAAATTTCTATGTTACCTTGTAGGAACGTTACTCATCCTTACTTTATGGATTCATGATTATCGCTTTCATTAGGCATGCACTAAACATGTACTGATGGTCATAAAAAAAATAAAACATGTCAGATTTTAGAGCAGAATTCTAGGGAAGTTTGTAATCCATTACTTCAGTACAATTACGCAATAGGTGGATATAAAAAGAACTTGACTCTCGGAAAGGATTGTGGGCAGCGGCGGCCGTCTAGATCGACTTCCGGTCCGAGACATCGTGCAGCCATACGTGCACTGTTGCTATAGTGCCGTCGCTTTCTGTGCGTTCCCCCTAGCAGTCGCGGTTCCCTTTTCTCACAGATTACTGCTCCTCAGAGTGCTGTGCAGCTTCGTTGAATGACAAATGCAGTGACTACTGAATAGTTATAAAGGTGCGAACGGTCATTTCTTCATTCCAGTAGCATGCACCTCCGGAAAGATGCATGTTGTTTCGCAGCTGAGGGTTTTCTCGCGCATATTTTGTGACTTATAAAGATTTGTTGCACATCGTAGTGTCATGAAACATCCACCCAATCTCTCTTCATGTTGCGAACTCGTAAAATCAATTATTTGTTTTTGTGTTGCAAATATGTCATCTCGCGTTCGATATAGTCAATGGCATAGTAAAATATTTCTTTCTCTAAGAGCGAACAACTTTCGCAGTTTTCTAGCTCTTCTTTTACGCCTCCGAGTGCGTCTTTACGTGAGATGTCTTTCCCTCGCGCACTGCGACATTGTGTTTCGATGCATGCGAAATTCTGCGCAATCAGGTAGCATGAATTTAGGTTTCAACTTACACTAAAATGAATCGGCGCTTCACGGTTGCAAGACTCTGGAATACCGGAGACGCCATACCATGCAGCTTACTGCTTCAAAGCAACGTCGATCGTTTTACGTCCTACGGTAACTGAGAAACACTTTTGTTACGTTTGCCTTTCACGCGCCCATCAGTTTCACGCGCCCATCAGTTGCTTCGGGGTGTAAAATGCAGAATATCTTGCAACCAATCGCAAAATAATTCGAGAACACAATTTCTGGACAACCGCTAACAAAACGCGTCTCAAAAATATACGTGCTGCCTTCCCAATTGCACTGAACAACAAGCACCGTGAAGCAATGAAGAACTATATGTACCGTATCAGACGATGCACCGTTTTGCTATCCACCTATAAAGACACGAACAGGGTGTGTATTTCTCTCTGTTGTCCGGGTCTCTTTTTTTTTTTTTGCGCAGTTGTACATACGCCAGATATGATTCCTTGGCGTACTGCAATGTAAACTTGAGTTCTGATGCTGCGTCGAGTAATTAGGATAACCAATTTTCTGGCTTCTTGTTGAGAAACCCGTTTATACGAATCACACAGAGCTGCCCGATACGATCGCCGTCGGGTGTGCACGAAACGGTCAGTGGCAGCAAGGCCAACGCACTGATTAGGGTGCTAGGCAAAATGTTGGGGGAACAACTACATGCCCGGAGCCCCTCTGTGCGGCTGCTTAATGCCATTTATAGCGCACACCGGAATATCATGCATGAAGTGATACTCATGAAGCGCAGCCAATAATCGAATGAGTAAACATTTTCTGGCTCAGTTTCTCTTCTGTATAAGTAAACATTTGATAACGAAGTGTGACATAAACTTACCGCAGCAAACAAGAAATAAAACTGCCAGTCCTCGGGACATCATTTTTGTAAACCTGCAACAACAAAAAAAAATGTGTCGTTATGTAATGAAACGTAAGCTTTAAGTTTTATTATTGCGATAGCAATTATATGGACACTCTCGGCTGTCTTTCGCCGTCAGCGTTGGCGTCGCCTTCATACCCCATATATATATATATATATATATATATATATATATATATATATATATATATATATATATATATATATATATATAAGCCACGAAGAAAATTAATTCAGAAAAATATGATTTTCCGACGCGCGGAATCAAACGGGCGACCCCTCGCTCCGCAGTGTGCGGCGCTAACCAATTGGTCACTGAAGCGCACGTCCTCCAGCATACCAAAGGCGAGCTATTTATATACACCATTTACCGCTGGCGGTGCGCCGATCTCAGGGGGAATATCAGCGTGCTCTCTGCTTTACCAGCGAACCAGTGAGATGGCGCGAAGTGCGCGCTCGGCGCCGCACTCGTTGCGAGGCGTTGGCTCGTGAACCTGTCCTTTGCCCTAAGGGGCGTAGTCGCCCGTGCCCATGCGAGCGCGCGTGCGCTTATCTTGTGATGGGGCCAGTGTTTACGTCGTGTGATTTCGCCGAAAAGATTGTGTTTAGGTTACAGCGCGCGCAAATGTCACTTCGCCCGCTGCAGAGAGCCCGTTGGCGAAAGAAGCGCGCTGTTGAAACACAGTGAAGTAACAACTGTGACACTTGTTAGTTCGGGCTCGTCCTGTGTATACCTGTCCGTATGTTTCGTGCGTCCTTTGTGTTTGTGCAGCGCGTTAAAGGCCAACTCCGGAGGTTTTTCGAGGTCAATGGATCTCAATGAAATTCGCTGGGTACGTTCCTTTGCACATTTCCGTCATTTATGCCAAATTTCAAGCTTGAGACATGCGCTGATTGTTTGTAAATGAATTTTAAAGATTGTCTGCCGGCTTCCCACAATTATTGGCAACATTGCGTGTGTGACGTGTTGGTTTGCCGGTCGACGGAAGTGACGCAGCCGATGGGTTCGCTAACTTTGGCCGCTACAGCGTATATTGTGCTGGTCACAAGCTGACGGTGTTTGGCCGGCGCTTCGCTGGTTTGGTGTGCGATTTTCTGTTCTCTGTGGAGGAGCGGGTGATATTCCGCGTCGGCGGAACCAGCATGCCTTGCACGACTTCCGGTTCGTAACAAACTACTACGTCATACTTGGACAGTACACTCGGTTGGGTTTCGGTTTCGGTATTGCGCCTTTTTTGCTTATTAAAAATTATTTTTGAATTTGCTGAGCATTTCAGCTATCGGGCGCGTGACAAGAGTGTCTCAGGAACATAAAAGCACCATTATCCTGACACGCCCAAAAAATCGCCGGAGTTGGCCTTTAAGTGTCGAGCTGTGAACGTTGTTAGTTAGTGGTCGCGTCCTGTGTATGTTCTTTTCGTGCGTCCTTTGTGCTTGAGCAGCGCTCCAAGTTTTGATCTGCTTGCCGTTCTTCACGTGACATCCCAATTTGTTGCTGTCGCATTCATTGCCTCAGCCTTGCGGCGAAATTGTGACTTTTTTTTTTAATAGTATGCAGCAATGAAAATGGGCACCGCCTCATCTCGGTAATCAAGCGAACTAGCTCTTTTTTTGTATTCTGCAGCGTTATTTTGCTTGGAGCTTACTTTATTCTAAAAATAAATATTATAGACCATACGCTGGGCGTATAATCAGTTTTAGTGCGAACTTGCGGGTGATCAGTGCGAATGCTTCAGTTCTGTATTACCTATGTGCTCTGCCATGCCAAGCACTTGTGGAAAGACGTGAGGCGTTTTCTTTCCCACTTTTTTATTTATCCTTGGTCGAACGTGTGGAGCAGTTGAAGCGGAACTTCGTCGTCTTTCCCGAGATGCTGACGGTTCGCCATACGGCCCTACCCACCCCTCTAGCGAGGCAGCCAGTGGGCGAAGGATGGATCCCTATTATCAGCTGGTAGGTTCTGCTGTTGCGAAGCGCGTTCGTATAGTGTTCGCGGATGGCTTGTCGTCTGCGAGGACGGCGTCGGTGTCGAGGAAGGCCGGCTTTATGCGGTCAATGAAGACTCTGTCTTCGCGTCCATTAAGCAGCAGGACGAAATGCTTCGGGCAACGCTTGACGACTTTAAAGGGTCCGTCGCAAGGCGGTTGAAGTGGTGGTCTGATTGAATCGTGGCGTACGAAGACGTGTGTGCAATCGCGGAGAGCACAACTGACGAAACAGGGCCGTGAGTATTGACGTGGCAGAAAAGGAAACACGCCTCTCATGGCATTTCTGAGGCGACTGTCATAATCAGCAACGTCCAATGGTGGTACCGGTGACACGTCGAAAAACTGGCCTGTAAGCCTTAGGATCGTACCAAAAACGAGCTCAGCTGAGGAGCAGGACACGTCCTCACATATCGTGCTGCGAAGAGCGAGGAGGTCGAGTGGTAGTCGCTCCGTCCAGTGTATCAATGATTGTGAGGCCATGAGGGACGCTTTGAGTTGGCGGTGAAATCACTCAACCATGCCGTTAGACAACGGGTGGTAGGCCGTCGTCTTGATGTCGTTGACACCAAGCATTCGGGACAAAGCGCGGAAGAGCGCGGAGTCAAACTGACGACCTCGATCTGTTGTGATGGCTCCACTACATTGGGAACTCCGCAACGGGTTATCCACACGGTGATGAGTCTGCGGGCAACTGACTCTGCCGTGATGTCGGTGCGCGGCAGTGCCACATCTACCGACCGTTTATCGCACGTTAAGATAAACAGGCGAAATCAATACGCTTATGATGCGCATGGGCCCACGAGTGCTTCATCACTCCGTGCTCGGCAAGGACGCAAGAAACGTGGAGGAGATGACACATACATCGCTTCGTGCCGTTCCACACACGTTCTTCGTCTCCTCTTTCTTCTTGACTTCAAGTGATGACATTCTAATGAGTCCGGTAATCGGCGGTCGTTGCTGAAACATTCGGACAAGTATTATCGCTGAAAGATGCGCGCGATAAGCATATGAGGGAAAGAAACGCACGCTGAATATTAGTAAGCAACACTTTGTTCAATAACGATTTGGGAAGAGAAGAAAAATCCACCTCGGTGGATCAATGGCTAGGGTGCTCGGCTGCTGGCCCGAAGGTCGCGGGTTCGATTCCGACCGCGGCGGTCGCATTTCGATGGAGGCCAAATGGTAGAGGCCCGTGTACTGTGCGATGTCAGTGCACGTTAAAGAACACCAGATGGTCAACATTTCCGGAGCCCTCCACAACAGCGTCTCTCATAATCATATCATGGTTTTGGGACGTAAAACCCCACATATTATTATTATTATTAAGAGCTGAAAAGTCAACATTCCCACTCTTAACTTACCGATCGGCTCCTTGAATATCACTGTGATGCTCCTGGGACGTCTGTCGTCAGTGAGAGTTTAGGAGCGCTCATACCTACTTTTATACTGTATTCAAGGTACTGCATAACAGTGTGACGCATATGCCTGAGTATGCAGGTGTTCTGGCAGGACGTAGCGGATGAAGCGATTGCAGAAAAACAACAGACGCTGTGCTTAATTTACATAACACAATTTAGACGACTGACAGCGACAGCGCGAACTGCCCGGATAAAAGGAAATGAATGACAGAGGGGTTGTTTGAATATCTCATTAAGCGAGGAATTTGCTTCAATTTTTTTTAAGTTCCCATGACCAATCCGTTTCCTGCAAATGCACGGCACGTGTCGATACTTCAACCATAGGCTGCCTTGCTCTCTAATAACGTGCGTCCTGCCCCTCTTTCTTTTTTGTGACTGCGGGGTTGTCTTGTTGTTTTTTTTTTCTTTTATTTACTTCACACCACAACAAAGCTCACCTGATTTGCGCGTCTACCTTGAGAGTGCTTGAGCGAAGCACTGCTCCGTGTTCTGTGTGGTTAGCTTGTTCTCTAGGATTTGTGAAAGCTCCGGCAGCTGACTACAGCGCCACTCTTGTGTCTGCAGGCTCCGTAAAACAGGGTGATATTTTCATGGCAAGCCAGGCTGATCCGCCCTCACCTTGGACTGCGCCTCCGTATCGAACAATTGGTTATTTTAATGAACAATCTGTTGGTAGCCATACAGAGTACGCGAAATATCTTTGACTTAATCTCCATTGGCCAGCGTCTTGTCAAAAGTATAAAGACGACGGATGCTGTCCTACCTTGCTAGAAGTAAAGTCCCCTATACAAGGGAATACCGCTACGCGGTCACGAAGCACTACAATAAAAAAATTAATTTTACCGTGTTCTACGGTAAAATCAATTTGATTGTATTTAGACCCGTTTACACAGGTCTAAATACAATCACTTCCTAAGCGTCAGTCTGCGAAGGTGACACCAGAGCACACCGCGACTGAGGAATTTAATGACTTGTTTTAGGGGCCACGAAAGCGAGAGGACGCTTTCGAAAAAAATCAAGTTACTCCGTAATAGTACCAGGTAGTCCTACGCCATAGAGTCAATATGTAAACGAGGCTTACATACCAAGAGCAATGTCATTGATCCCTCTTATATAGGAATCGGTATAAGACACGAAAGTGAAACGTTTCTTCATAGAAGTATAGTTGAATGTTTATTGCACATTGATATATAATATCTATTGGTGTTTTGTGGCGACAGCACCCTTAGACCTTGATGCACCACCCATGTTGACGCCTGGTGGCACATCTTCTCCATCCCGAAAACCAACGACTCGCGGCCGGGATAATTTTCCGGAGACACTGCATTGCACGCACCGGAGCATCGCGCAAATCATAAATGAACTACAGGCACTCGCAAACAGTGCAAGCGAAACCGAACGGGTTGTCACTAAATCGTTTTATCAACTCACGGTCCGCTGCAGCGAAGGGTGCATGATTTGCGCGTCGGCGACCGTCCTGTGGATGTGCTTGGCATGAGGCGTCGTGTTGGCGAGCGGCATCCTGCTGGTGGGTAGCTTCGGCGAAGGTATCATTTCGGTCCTGCTTCAGTGTCTGTTTGGCAGCCAGAGGGGCTGCGATGCGCTCAACTTCGCAAACGCGAGAGGCAGAGTTCTCAGCTTGAGCCGTGAACGTGCGAAGGCCTCCCGCTCTCCAGGCGCTGCGCCGTGCTCCCGACTGGGCTGCAGAAATTAGGCGCCTTTTCCTTCTTCGAACCACAACCACCACCACCACCGCTCTCCACTGGCGTGTCCATCGCTGTACCAAACTCACTTGCACGACATTCGCCCGGTGACGCCGTTGTCTTTCGGTCGCGCTTAATTCAGCAGTTCTCGTGGTCGGTGCCATCGCACTCGTATCAGTAGACGGCGGAGATAGAGCATTGGTGCATATGGAAGCTGCACTACGCTGTATACGCTAGCACAACGCCATAGACGAAGCACGTAACTCACACTAATACAACGCGAAAGACAAAGCACTTAACTGCGTCGTCACCGAGTCAAACCAGCGCGTAGAGCGCGTGGCATTTGTAGCCTCCGCTCGAGGCCTCCGAGATCAGCTCCAGCAACTTTGTCGGAGGTTATTACGGAGGCCCCACTCCGCCGTGCTAAGTAGGGCCAACGCCGCCTATGGCACTCTGATGCCAGCGTCCGTTCGAATGCTGGCATCGAGGCGCCGTAGTGCTGAGTAAATAGTGCTGAGACTTCCCCAGCATTCAGTGTCGGTGTTCGTTAGTGTCATAATGCAGTACTTCTCTTCTCCGCTCTCAGGCGGCGACACCACCCCAACAAACCAGGATTGTGGGATATATTAGGCGCGTCTGAAAGGCTTATCGCAAATGCGCATTTGGTGGTGCACTTGGTTAAACGACCGGTATCCGTCGCCGTGGGCCGAGAGGTCATGGCTTCGATTCCCGGGTCTCCAAATTCGCGTAACTTTTTGTTCTGGTTTCTATCTTTGTGTTCTGTTCATGTACATTTTAACATCATATCCGGGACGGAAATACGTTAGTGAAGTCTTGGGGGACCCGGCAATAAAGCACTTTCGTGTTAGGAGAGAGAGAGAGAAGTTAAGGAAAAGGCAGGGAGGTTAACCAGAAGAAAGTTTCCGGTTTGCTACCCTGCACTGGGGAAGGGGTGAGGGGGGATAGAAAGGTAAGGAGGGAAAAAGAAAAGAGGAATTGATGAGAAAAAAAAAGAAAGAAAGAAAACGCGCACACACTCATGCACGGGAGTGTCATAGTCGTTTAGCAAGTCCGGTGGACCGCAGAAACCTCAGCAGCGCCCAATTCTAACACCGTGGCAGCGCCTTCGTCGCTTTCTGGTTTGAAGCTCGAATGCTGCGAAGACTATGGAAACAGCGAGGCTGGTGGCCTTCCCTCCTCCTTTCTCTCACATCACTATTTTGCCCAAACTTTTGCTATACCGTAATACATGGCTACTTTATGCTTTACTTCCACTGTTTCTTCTATCCTTTTTGCTCCTCACTTTCTTCTCCCACCTCTTGCTATACTATACTGTCCATGGCTATGCTATGCTGTTCTTCGCTTTCTTTCTTTCTCCCGCTATCTACATCTTTCTTTTTCCCTTTCTCTATCCTTTTCTCGCCCTCTAAGCCATAGCAACACAATCATGTCGTTCCCGTAAACGCTTGTTCTTCTAGCGTGCCTGCATAGCCGGGTGGTTCCGACGTTCGCATTCGAACCATGGGCACCCGGGATCGAATCCCGGCTGTCCAAGAAATTTTATTGTTTTACTTAAGTATAAAAATAGATGCGCCTTCCCATAGAAACTGTTTATTTTGCCGACGTTTCGACGGGAACCCCGTCTTTTTCAAGGCATAACAATATTTACAACGTGTCTCTCTTTTATACCGTGTTAGTACAGGAGGGAAGAAGACGGAAAGGGAGAGAGGAACATAAAAAAGGAAAGAAATAGGAAGGAAACAAAAAAAAAAGAGGAAAGGAAAAACAAACGTGGACGAAGTAAGAAGGACCGGCATGTCAAGAGGGTAAGAGAGAAGAAGCCGTTTTGCTTAACGCGAACACTGTGGTAGCTTAAGCAGCCATGCTATTATTGACAACACGCTCCACACCCCCCACCTCCCCCTAAGTGGACCCCGCGCGTCTAGTATTGCTCGTTCCGGTGCAATCCACGGGCGGCTTTTTTTTTAATGTCCCTGCTTGAAGATTACGGTGTAAAGCGGCAGAAAATGGAATTGGTGGGGTGGGGACTGAGGGCTTCCAGTGGATGCCTTTACGTGTCGGCGGGGCCGCAAGATCTGAAGGAGTTGGTAATGTGGCCCGGCCATCTCTATTAATTCTCTAAAAGAGCCAATGCATATAATGAATATTGATAAGAAAAGAAGAAAATGAAATAATAAGAAAAGAAGGAAAGGGAGGAGTGGTACAACAAAGCGAGAGCCGCCAAAGACACGACGAAGGAAAGAGCGGAGTATGAAACTTGAAAAACCGGCAGAGGGGCGCAGTGCGTCCAGCTACCGCAAAGCTTGCAGAAGATGGTGGCGTCCCTCTATTTCCAAAAAAAGCGCGTATGAATGGGAAGCACCAGGAGAAGCCAATTACAAAAGGGGAGAAGCGAGCGGCGTTTTTTAAAAGTCAAGATGTCGACTGTAAGTGATACTGGAAGGGGTGTATGAAAAACACGTGTTTAATCAGTGAGTCATTGGAAGACAAATGCATCAAGTGTCACAGTAGGTGGCCCGCCCAGAGGAATGGCCTCAAAAGTTGGGTGGCATGTCAACTAAGAAAAAGAAAAATCGGGGGGTGAAAAAGTGGGTGGAGGGGGAAACAATCGGAACAAGACGCGTAGAACGTCCTGGGGAGGCAAGCACTTTGACCATGCGGGGGGCAGTAGTGTTCTTAGAAGCGGGGAAAGAGGAAAGGGAACAGTGGTTCGAACGTTATAGAAAATAAAAGCTACATGAGAGTAGTATATGTATACGTAATAATACACACATACATGCACACGTATATGTAAAATTTAAACATTGAAAAAGAATATTAATTGTATGTTATGTTGGCTAGTAGGGATTCTATGATGCGAGTGGGATACTCGTCAAGGTTATTTGAAAGTTGAACGTATTTTATGTCTCTTAATATTAGAGTAATTATGCTACGGCTTTAAGTGATTCCGAAGTACCGCGTGCTAGATTTATTCCTGATGGGTGTAGGGATTGAAATTTGTGTATCAAATACGATTGCATGGGTTTTCTCTCCCGTGGTGACTGGAAATTTGTTTGTAGAACGTAAAGTTTGGCTTAGCCGAAATATAGGTCCTGTTGATTGAATCGGGTGGCTACTGCTTTTGATAAATTGTGCTTTGTGTCTGCGCGGTGGCCGTTCAGTCAAACATGAATTGGTTGTCCAGTTTCGCATATATATTGTTTTTTACAGGTGCTGCGTTCGAGGCAGTATATTAGGTTGTTTGAGATGCAGGTGAAGTTCGATGTTACCTTGTGAATGTAATCCGACGCTATGCTTTTTACGTTGGTGGCCGGCGGTATATGTTCGCACGTAGAGCATCTGGAGCGGCCAAACGGACCAGATAGTGGCGTAGTTCTTGTTTTGAGTTTTGCGCGAACGAGCATGTCTTTAAAATTGGCGTTGCGTCTGTAGGCGACTTCATGTGGTCCGGGGAAGATTTTTTTTTAAGTTTCTGGTTC